>WOXC01003415.1:0-128246 GCA_011680675.1 Gymnobelideus leadbeateri
GAAAATTGCCCTGATGTTTTAGATCCAGAGGGGGAAAAGAGGTTGAAAAATCCACTAATCACCTCCTGAAAAAGATCCCAAAAAGAAAACTCCCAGGAATATTATAGCCAGGTTCCAGAATCCCCAGATCAAGGAGAAAATACTACAGGCAGCCAGGAAGAAACAATTTCAATATTGTGGAAACACAATCAGAATAGCTCAGGACCTGGCAGCTTCTACACTGAGGGATTGAAGGGCATGGAATATGATATTCCAGAGGGCAAAAGAGCTGGGAATGAACCCAAGGGTCACCTACCCAGCAAAACTGAGTATTTTGTTTCAGGGGAAAATATGGTCATTCAGTGGAATAGAGGACTTTCAAGCATTCTTGAGGTAAAAACCAGAGTTGAAGAGAAAATTTGACATCCAGACGCAAGAAGTAAGAGATGCCTGAGGAAGGTAATCAGGAAAAGAAATCAAAAGGAACTTATCAAAGTTGAACTATTTACATTCTAGTATGGAAAAGCAATATTCTGTGAGTGATGATATCTTTCTCACTATGAAAATAATGGAAGAAGGGTGTGTGGTCATATGAATACATATGTGAATGTGTGTATATGGTTACAGTTATATATGGATAGAGGGCATAGGTTGAATTTGTTGGGAAGGGAGAATACTCAAGGGATGAAATTATGAGGTGAGAGAGGAAAGTGGCAAGAGGAGGTGGGGAGAGACATGGTAGGGTAAACTATCTCATGTGGGCAGGGGAAGTGGTTGCAAAGGAGGGGGAGAATAAGGAAGGCTAAAAAGGCAAAACCACATTCACATTGAATTTGGTTCAGGGAGAAAATGACATACATACTAAATGGGATATCTCAACCTGCAGCAGGATAGGGGGAAGGGGATGAGAGGAGGGATGATGGATGGGAGGGCATCCTTGGGGTGAGGGGAGGTTGGAAGTACCCACTATAGAAGAGGGACAGGATGATGTAGGGAATGGACCAGGTGGGGTGTGGGATGAGTGGGAGGGAATTATAAGCAGCCTTGTACAATATATCTACTATGGTAATGTTTTGCATAGCTAGACATGTGCAATATATACTGAATTACTTATCTCCCAAGAGGGAATGGGTGACAAGGGAGGAAGGAAATGGATCTTAAATTCGAGGTCTTAACATTAAATGTTTCAAATATATATAAATACTATTATTAATATTCTTTTGCTTGTAATAGGGAGATAAGATGTGCAGGCATTGGGACACAAAGATTCACCTTCCTCTAATGGAAAAGTCGATGGGGGTATGGGAGAAGGTATTGGAGAGAGCAGATTGGAGGAAGCGATATCTTGTGGGATTACTGTTCTGGGAGGTTGGGTAGGGGAATAATGGGGGGAAAATGATTGTAACTCAAAATCTGGCAGAAATGAATGATGTAAAACAGAAGTTAATAAAGTATTTGTTTAAAAAAAAAAAGTGGGTGCTTCTAACTTCCCTTCCCCCCAAACTTCCCTCCCCTCCATCATCCCCACTCTCATCTTCTTCCCCCCTACTCTCCTTTAGGGCAAAATACCCAATTTATTGTGTATGTCATTCCCTCCCTAAGCCAAATTCGATGAGAGTAAGGTTGACCCATTCCCTTCCTGTTCTTCCCCTCCATTGTAACAGTTTTCCCTTGCATCTTCTATATGAGATAGTTTGCCCCATTCTGTCTCTCCCCATTTTCTCTCATTATATTCCTCTCTCACCTCTCAATTTCACCTTTTAAATATCATCCCTTCCTATTCAATTGATCCTATGCCCTCTGTCTCATACACACACACACACACACACACACACACACACACACACACACACACACACATATATATATACACACACACTCACATATGTATTCATATGCACATATACCCTCCTATATAGATATGTGTGTGTGTGTGTGTGTGTACATTTCTATTCCCTTCAACTATCCTCAGACTGAGAAAAGTTTCATAAGTTATAATTATCATTTTTCCATTTGGCATGTAAATAGTTCAACTTTGATAAGTTCCTTATGATTTCTTTTCCCTGTTTACCTTCTCATCCTTCTCTTGCTTCTTGTATCTCGATGTCAAATTTTCTATTCAACTCTGGTTTTTTTCATCAAGAATGTTTGAAAGTCCTCTATTTCATTGAATGGCTATATTTTTCCCTGAAACATTATACTCAGTTTTGCTGGGTAGGTGATTCTTGGTTTTAATCCTAGCTCCTTTGACCTCCAGAATATCATATTCCAAGCCTTTTGATCCCTTAATGTAGAAGCTGCTAGATCCTGTGTTATCCTGATTGTGTTTCCACAATATTTGAATTTTTCTTCTTGGCTGCTTGTAATATTTTCTCCTTGATCTGGGAACTCGGTAACCTGGATATTATATTCCTAGGAGTTTTCTTTTTGGAATCTTTTTCAAGATGTGATCAGTGGATTCTTTCAATTTCTCTTTTGCTCTTTGGTTATAAAATATCAAGGCAATTTTCCTTAAGAATTTCTTGAAGGATGATGTCTAGTTTTTTTTTTTTTTAATCATGGCTTTCAGGTAGTCCCATAATTTTCAAATTATCTCTCCTGGATCTATTTTCCAGGCCAGTGGTTTTTTCCATGAGATATATCACATTGCCTTCTATTTTTTTCATTTTTTTGGATCTGTTTAATAGTATCTTGATTTCTCATGAAGTCAGTAGCTTCCATTTGCTCCAGTCTAATTCTGAAGGAATTATTCTCTTCAGTGAGCTTTTGAAATTCTTTTTCCATCTGGCAAATTTGGCTTTTTAAGGCATTCTTCTCCTCATTGGCTTTTTGGGCCTCTTTTGCCATTTGAATCAATCTATTTTTTTTCTTTTTGGAGGGCAATTGGGGTTAAATAACTTGCCCAAGGTAACATGGCTAGGTTTTTATTTGTGTGTGCGTTAAGTGTCTGAGGTAGGATCTGAACTCAGGTCCTTCTGACTCCAGGGCTGATGCTCTACTCACTGTGCCATCTACCCGCCCCATCAATCTATTTTTTAAAGTGTTATTTTCTTCAGTCAGGTTGTTGACTGTTTTTTCATGATTTTCTTGCATCATTCTCATTTCTCTTCCCAATTTTTCCTCTACTTCTCTTACTTGATTTTCAAAATCCTTTTTTAGTTCCCCCATGGCCTGTAACCAGTTCATATTTTTCTTGGAAGCTTTTAGTGCAGGAGTTCTGACTTCATTGTCTTCTTCCCATTCCATGCTTTGATCCTTTGTCACCCAAAAAACAATCTAAAGTTGGATTGCTGTGCTTGCTTTGCTTCCTTTGCTTGCTCATGTTGCCACTCAATTATTTGATTTTTGAGCTCTTTGCCACAGTAGAACTCTGCTTCCAGAAGGGAGAGCTTTGTCCCAAGTTGCTGGGGTTTTCACAGCTGCCAGAGCTATTAGGAGGGTGCCCTCTTTGTAGCCCCCACAAACTCTGGCTCCCTGGTCATATACCTCAGGACCACCAACCTAGATAGCAATCCAGATCCAGGCAGGTTAAAGCAAGAGCTATTACCCTCTGAATGTTCGCTTGGCCCCTCTAAGATCTGCAGGCCAGGAGCTCTGAAGCAGCCACGTGGAGGCAGCTGCAGGGCCACCACACCTCTGCTACTTCTATCTCTGGGGCAGGGGCTGGACTCGCTCCTCCATCCCCCCAGTTTCAACAGAGTTCTACACTGACATTTTACTTTTTCTATGGCATTTATGGGTTGATAATTGTGGAAACTGACACTGCTACTGGTGATCCACTCTCCTGAAGTCCTCTGCAGCTGCTGCTAGTCAGGGCCACCCTGGGGCTAAAACTGAAGGCTCATGCAGAGCTGGACGGGACTCCCATTGCACTGTGATTAACCCTTCCTGTCTGCCTTCCAGGCTGCCTTCAATGGGAGATTTGTTTCTGTCTGTTACTTTGTGGGTTCTGTAGCTCTAAAATTAATTGAGTCACATTTTATAGGTATTTGAGGTGATTATGGGGAGAACTCACCGGAGTTTTTCTGCTTCTACACTGCCAACTTGGCTCCACCTTTGGCATTGTAGCAGCAAGTACCCCAACATCCCCAGGGTGGTTGCCAACACAGGTTCTTAGATCTACTTTTCTAAAGGAAAGGAACTCAAAATGGGTTAACAAGCTTACTTTAATCAATCAAACATATATTGTTTACTTAGTTCAGGGGAAAAAGGTCAGCACCCCGTACTTCAAAGTATACAGACAGAACTTACAAGACAGAGAAACAAACAGATCAAGTAGACAGGCTTCCAAACTGTCCAACCATTACTTCAATACCAAATCACAGTTACCAGAGAGGGAAGCATCAACATCTGGGTTTTCAAAGCTGGGGGGCTCTCAACTGCTGCCCAGAGTCTCATCTGGTCAAATCACACAACACTTCTCAAAGTGAGCCCCAAAGCAAAGCCTCACATCAGGGATTATATAGCCTTCTCCAGGGTCAGAGAATGTAACCACCCCCTTGACCCACTGCCCAATCACACAGCATCAAGGTGTGGGCATTCTTGAAAACCAAGCCTCCTGCCATAGGCTCCATGTGACCACATTCAGCCTATTAGGAGGCAGAGTATATTTTCAAATCAAGGAAGGCTCTCAGAGTCTCTTAAGCCAATCAAAGGGCCTCCAGGGGCAGGGAAGATCTTTAAATTTGCATTTCCATTACAGGAATCCATTTTAAAGGAATAAGACAACACAACTAAAGAATATTGATATTCTCTCTACTCTGCAGAACACAACAGTGTTTCTTTTCCTCTTATAAGAGTTTTAATCTAATTACCTCCCATTCTTTCATTTGTTCATTCACCTAATAGTATTTGCATACCTACTATGTATGTGGAAGATGGTGTTTGGCTACCAGTTTTTCTTTAAATTTCACTCTTTTGCCTCCCCAAAATCTTTATCTTAGTTTGTAGGAATAGGTTTCCTGTGGACCTATCTATAATTAAAACTCTGAAGAAGCCCGAGTAGCTAATGATAAAGCTTATTTCTGAGTTTTATATGTTATCTCAGAGTGTCAGTCAATTGCTTTAGGCTCTCTGATATAGTCCATCATTATGCCAACTTTTCCACTTATGCATTTCAGGGATTGCATGAGGATAAACCAAAAGTATACTATATATGTGTACCATGTCAAACCTAGATATATGCAACATTAGTAGCCTCGGGGACAACCTAATAACTGTGGCTTTGCCTACTAAATGTGACATGTTTTATCAGTTCTGATTATTCTACAAACAAGTTTTGCTTAGCATTTTTAGGAAGAAAGTAGTATTTAGGGACTTTTTCTGCATAAAAGGAAAATTTAGCCATAAAATATTTTAAAAGAAAAGTAGAGAGGGCAGCTAAGTGGCACAGTGAATAGAGCACAGGCCCTGGAGTCAGGACAACCTGAGTTCAAATCTGGCCTCAGACACTTAACATTTACTAGCCATGTGACCTTGGGCAAGTCACTTAACCCCAATTGCCCTACCTTCCACCCTCCAAAAAGAAAAAAAAAAGTTAGAAAAGTCCTGACGAAGTAGATCAAAGTAGGGCAGGGGAGGAGAGAAGAGTCAAGGAATAGGATGGGTTCACTGCAACAAAATGTTCCTTGTGGGTGGCAGACTCTAGAAGGGGGTGGGGTGGAGTTCAGACACAAAGAGCTTGGGCAACCAGTGTGATAGGGCAGATCAAGTGCTCAGATAAGTTATAGCAACTGTATTAGATGTGGTAGAACCTGAAGAAATAAAACAGTTTAGAGGATCAAAAATTAACCTGAGAGCCTTTCCTATATATTCCTATATATATCTTTTCTTCATTTTCTTTGAGCCTCCTTTTTCCTTCTGTCAGATTAGCAAAACAGGGAAAGGATATATAAGACAATTCTGGAAGAATTATTTCTCGACTCAAATATCTCTTTTATGGGTAACCTTTCATTAGTAGATTTTAGAACCCAAGATCTGACAAAATCCAGTCAGTGTAATTTCAAAATCTTAGGCTTATTTGGTGAGATAGACATAAAAGCATGTACAAAATTAAAACAAAAATGACCACTGCTTCTCCCTCCTCTTTTTGTTCTGCCTACCTCTCTCCTCCCCTACCCTTCTGCTGGCTTATAAACATTCGTTTAGATAATGATTGCCATTCCACATGTTAGCTTTATGTCATCTACAAATCTGATAACCATACCAAGTATGTCATTATTTATAAATTAAAATGTTCATCTACATAAGCAATTACCCCTACATATATACTATAGGTTTATAAGCAGTATGGAGAGTGGGCTGGTTTT
Source organism: Gymnobelideus leadbeateri (assembly GCA_011680675.1). NCBI lineage: Eukaryota > Metazoa > Chordata > Mammalia > Diprotodontia > Petauridae > Gymnobelideus > Gymnobelideus leadbeateri. The sequence continues at coordinate 6,288 of WOXC01003415.1, forward strand.
AAGAGTCTCTGAGTTTCATTATCCCACAGCCTAGGGGTAAATAGTCCTAAGTAACATGCTTGATCTATGTCTTCTACTTAGGAGCTTGGAGAAATATTAATAATAATTAATGTGGAAATATGCTTTACATGACTATATATATGTGTGTGTGTGTGTGTGTGTGTGTGTGTGTGTGTGTGTGTGTATGAATATGTAACTGCTATCTGATTTCTTGACTTTTCAATGATTGGAAGAGGGCTAGAAGGAGCAAGAGAATGTAGAACTGAAAATAAACAAAATTTTAAAGAAATAATAATAACAAAAGAAAAAAATAAAACCACAAGATTCTCTTGTTCAACTCAGCCCCAAGTGGAAAGGGGTAGCCATGTTACACTAGTAGAAGAATTTCTTTCCATATCTCTAGAAGTCCAAAAGAAAAGTTTTGATCTATCTTTTTATCCCCATACCACAAGCTCCTGACAAGTTTCCACCATTACAATGTATATGTATAATTAACATGTACAATGTATGTATAATTAATGTATATGTATATATTATTCTATATATCATATATAATCATATGTATAATTAATATTCATTATAAAGACATTCTAATCAATCAAAATTTGTCATGAAACAAATAAAAAATTAGAAACAGACTAGATAGTAAAATCATATAGTAAATATTTATGAGCTTCAGGCAAAGTGGGAAGAGAGAGGAGAGTTAAAGCTTCAATGTTTTTTAATCAATCTCAAAGAGGCAATAACAGCAAACAACTTCATTTCTTTCCAGTTGTTCCCATCAGATTTTGTTTTTCATAAGCAGTGACCATGGCTGCTGGAGTCAAGCATAAAATACCCAGACACTATACTCCAAACTCCCATCACAAAACATCTGCTAGGGTTTTTATCTTTCTCTCCCTGATCATCATTGCACCACTGTCAGAGTTGTTGTAAGGATAAAATGAGGTAATATTTATGAGCTTTGGAAGTCATAAAACACTATGTAAGTGATACCTATAATTATTATACACACATATATATATCAAAATATTCATGCTATCAAACATGGCAGCAAAAAAATGGCAGTAATGCCTAATAAATGCAAGATTGCTGAATAAATCATGGCCTTTGAATATGTAACCTTGACTAGCTAGGGACATTTTGCATGTTGCTTCCTGGATATGATTTCAGATGAGAGGAAAGTAATTTACTTAGTGCCTGCATGAATGGCACAGTTAACTTTGGAGAAGAGAGGTATTTTTCACATTTTTATGTTTCTAGAGAGGACATGTATGGTTATAAACTCTCTGTGGGACTGACTGCTGCATCAGGGTGGGGGGAAGAGAAACAGAGACAGACAAATAGACTTTGGAAGGCAAACATGTAGAGGAATTCAGCTCCTCAACATGTCCCTGATTTCCAGAAATTTCCTCTTGGATGAGAGTAGGGTCTCTCTTCCTCTCCTTTTCTCCATCCCTACTCTTCCCATGATATACATCTTATTCTTAGTGGGTCGGTTCGTTCACTCTGATTTTCTGGTATATTTTTAATCTGTATAAATTATGTAACTTCTTTGATTTTTGTTTGCTTGTTTGGGTAAATAACTTAATCATTATTCACTATTTTAAAATTCAATTAATGAAAACCCACCTTTTCTCCCTCCTACTTTTCTCCCTAATTGAAAAATAAAATCCTTTTAACAAATATGTAAAGGGCAGATAAGTAGTGCAATATATAGAAAACTGGGCTTGGAATTAGGAAGACTCATCTACATGAGTTCAAATCTGGCCTCAGACACTTACTAGCTATGTGACCTTGGGTAAGTCACTTAACCATGTTCACCTCAGTTTCCTCACCTGTAAAATGAATTAGAGAAAGAAATGGCAAAACACTCTAGTATCTTTGCTAAGAAAACCCCAAAGTGGTTTCATGGAGAGTCAGACAAAACTGAAATGACCCAATAACGATAACAAATATGTAGAGTCAAGTCCGATTTTGGCCATATACCACAAAGTCTCAATCTGCACTCTGAGTCTTTCATTTTTCTATCAGAAAGTAGGAAGAATGTTTCATTATGAGTCTTCTGGGACTATGGTTAGTTGTAGTCATTGTATTGATCAAAATTCTTAAGTCTTTAAAAGCTGTTTGTCTTTACAATATTGTTTCTCTATAGTGTTCTCTTGGTTCTCTTCATCTCACTCTGCAAAATTTTTCCTATATCTCTTCATGTAATCATATGATTTTCATTTTTTACTATTAATATGTTCAATTATATTAATAGTTCTCTTGCATTCCTAGTATAAGTACAACCTATTTGTAGTGAGTTATCTTTGTGATATGTTGCTAAAGTTGCCTTGCTAAGATTTTATTTAAAATATTTTACATTGATATTCATTAGGGACATTAGTCTATAGGTTTTTTTTTCTGTTTTGACTCTCTTACTTTATATAATAAGACCATGTTTGTATGATATCATAAAATAAGTCCATTATTTTGTTGGTCCTTTTCTTTCCTCTTTTTTTTCCCCTCTGGTGACAAACCCTTTTATTTTGTATGAAGAAAACCTTCTATGCAGAACTCAATGGGTATTAACTCAGGCCTGAATGTTGCTTTTGGCACTGAAGGCCATGTAATAGACCACCATGCCGATCATTGCAGCAAGTACTTCGGTAGAGACCCAAGGCCCATTCCAGGCACCTCAGTGATCCACACTGACTGTGAACAAGGGTCTAATGGCTGAGACATCTTCATTGCTTCTCTGGGCCATTCTCAAAAGACTGTAGGATTCTTCATCAAAGAACTTGACTTCGTAAGTTCCAGAACGGGCATTCTTATGTTCCAAGCTCCAGGATACCTGATAGCGTCCAACATCCCGGCCCCGGGTCACTGGAAACTGCTTTCCATTAACATCCGCATAGAGGGCCAAGTTCTGTGCCCCATTCTTGCATATCAGAGAGATCTCAACGATAAAAACAGTCTCTGTGGAAATGACTGCATCAGAGGTGGTGTAGTAGGAAGGAGTAATCACAGGATCAGTACAGGGTTCAGCTGGGCAGCCCGAGAACCCAATGAAGAGCAGGAGCAAGACCAGGACTCGGCGGCCGAAGGCCGGGGCAGTCGGCATGGCGGCCACCATCAGCTCCCTCCACCGCGGGTGGGAGAGAGAGCTCTTTCCTCTTTTTTAAAGAACTTTTGTAATATTGGGATTCATTACTCTTTATACATTTTATAAACTGTTCTTGTAAATCCATCTAGTCCCACGGTTACTATTGACTACTTCTTATAATCTTTTGTGTAACTAACATTTGATGGGAAGGAATCAAGCTCATAGATGTAAACTTGGTGTCTTCATTTCTCAGCAGGTTGTACTTTGGATATCTCTGCCATGTCTTAGTAACCTCTTCATCCTGGAGGATCACTGGAGCCCTGAATTCACACCTTAGAAGTACCCTTCCGCCCCCATTGCCCCTCCCTCAAATTTGACGGCTCTTCCCAGAATCTCCATTAAGGAAGGTGCTCAGACTAGTCATGTCTTCATTTCTTACCAGGCTTAACTTCAGATTTCTCTGTCATCTCCCCCCTCCTCCACTATCTTTTTCTCCCTCTTTCAGCTTTCCTTTATGTTTTGTCTTCCTCCATTAGAAGTTAAGCTCCTTAAGAGTATATACATACATGTATATTTGTATGTATATGTATATACACATCATATATGTATGTGTGTATTATATATTATTATATATAATACATATGTATTATACACACATATATACACGCACAGACATATGCTGCATTTGTATTCTTGGCACTTTCATAGTAACTGGTATTATTAGCACTTAAATATTTATTGAGTGACTGACTCACTACCTCTTCCCCTTTAAGACACAGTGAGGTGGAAAGTAGCTTGAACCTTAAAAAAAACTATTCCCCTATTCCATTAATATTTTAGGAGAGCACATAGGTATAAACTTCTGTACCACCCCCTACTACCATCTCCCATAGGAAAACTAAGTGGCCTGCCTTATGACTCCCTTTCAAGAAAGAATAAAAAATCTCCCTTGGAGAGCAAGATTCCAGAGATGTCTATCAATACTTTCTATGACCAGTAGTTAGATGAACCATGTGGACATGCACATCTTGACAGGGAAGCATACTTTTAGAAATACATTGGAATAGTATTGTGCTGCAAGAATGACAAATACTGGAAATTCAGTGAAACATAGGGGGACTTTTATAAAGTTATTCATACTGAAGAAAGCAGGATCATGGGAACAACACTTGTGTCTTGTAAAGCTTTATAGCAGATTAGGCATAATATAAATGATAAAATTAAACAGTCAAATTCAGGTAGATTGTAATGAATAATCTTAGCCTCACAGACACAGTAAGGAAACACTCCCATCCTCTTCTTGATAGAAGGGTGGTGACTAGAGGCAAAATTGAATATACACTGTCAGGACATAGTTACTTTGTCAGTTGGTTTTGTTTAAATATTTTTCTTTTGTTACAAGGAAGTTTTCAGCGATGGTTGGGGGAGGTGGGGAGTGAGGATAGGAATGTTAAGGTAAATATGAATACTCTAAAAATGAAAGGTTTTTGTTTTGTTTACAGAGTCCCAGAACTGTGCACACACACATACAGCCAGTTTAGTGTTCAAATATTATGATCCTATATTCAAACTGTCAATTGTTCCTCTTCTGAGTCTGAATAAGGTTGATCTCTTTTCTCCCCATTCCCCCTCTCCTACTTCCCCAGCCTCAGATCCAATAGATCAAGAATAAGGCACAGATGTTCCTATAATCAGGGATTATTAGTCATGGAAGAGTTTTAGCTCACAACTGTTCTTTTTTCCAGTCAAAGTGGAGTGACCCTTTTATTGTTTTTTGTTGTTTTTATTTTGCCCTGGGAACTTCTAAAGTATTTTCTTCCTCAGCCTGGTCAGAGAATAAATGCAATTCAAGAGCATGGAGATGCTTGGGACCAAACTGATCGCATCTTCCTCAAGTTATTTTTGGTAGTGAGCAGGGACGGTGAGACTGCTCTCTGAAAATGTCCTGCCAATGGGGTAGTATAATCTGATTCTAAAGGGAAATTTTGGCACATGCCCCTTTGCCTACTTTCCTGACTTTGTAGGAAATTGGAAAAGCTAATTCAGCAAACTCAATATCAAATGAAATGCCTGGATTATGCGGAACTAATCTTCCAGGTCTCAGCACCAATGGAAACATAGGAGAACCATGACTTCTAAAGAATGGTTCTTTCAATTTTCTCTCACAGTAGTCTACAAAGATTTAGTTTCTTAAGTTGCTGGTCCTGATTGTGGAGGCTGGTTCTCATTGGTCTCTGTGATCACTGGCCTCTTTTAGCTTTGCAGTAGGCTTTACTCAAACCCTAGACATAGAATAGCTGTCTTCCCGGTAGTTCCAGGTTAAAGTAAAGGAAAAAAAAAATCCATTAACTTTATTATGTTTTGAGGATGAAGGCAGGTAGGAATATAGGTTTCTGCTGGCAAGTACTTTACTGAAAAAGCCTATAATTTCCCTTCCCATTGAGCCTTTGGCTGAGCATGATACTGCAAAGCCTTCATGGTGCCTAAGTATATTACAATATAAATATACCTTCTCCTCACTGAACTAGACTAGTTATACTGATATATGTTGTCTTCCTCCCTCCCCCTGCACCCCAAGTTCTATATGTTCTTTTTAAAAAAAAATTATTTTATTTTCAATTCACAGAACAAAACAAGCATTTTCATAATAACACAGTACAATAAAAAAAGATGATTGTTCATAAAACTGAAAATCTACCATGTACAAGTTCTTTCCAAATATATGTTATCATGTAGATTTCTTTTTTTTCCTTCCCTTTATCCTGCCCCCCTCAAGTCGGCTACCATTAGACATAAGGTGTATGTATATGTGTATGAGTGTGTGTGCATACATATAGATTACATTTACATATGCACATATATGTAAAATTATTCTATACATGCTTCTATTTATCAGTTCTTTGTCTGGACACAGTATATTGCTTTATTTTATGTCCTTTAATTTGTATATTTATAATAGTCAAAATGACTTATTTGCTCAAAGTCATACCTAAAACAATATTGTGGTTACTGTTTATAGTGTTCTCCTGGTTCTGCTCATTTGCTCTTCATCCTCTATTTCAGGTCTTTCTCTGCCTTCTTTAGGAATAAAAAAGTGGGAATGGATTGAGGAAGAAGTGGATAAGGCCTTAGAATTTGTTACCAGTCCAGACTTCAGAATTTAATAACTAAAATGATTATACTCCTTCAATTTTGTCCATACTTATGCTTGTAGGATGGATAAATGAGTATAAAATATTGAAAATTTTGTCTTACTGATATAACCATATTATTTGTTTGATTGGAAGAATACATCCCCAGGACCACTGTAACATGAATGTGATACCCATAGCAGCTACTATGGATATGTATACATATTTCCAGGGTAGATTTTGTAAAATATAATAAACTCTTCTTCCTCAAAGGCAAAACCAAAATATTTATTTGGAACATCATTAGGATACCAGGAAGTGAGATTTAACAGGGTACTTATCACTAATCCAGGGAGTGCAAATATCACAAGCCTTCTTTCTGTCAGGCCTCCCCACAAAAACAAGTTCCCCTAGACAAATTCCTCCCTCTGCCCATTCACAGCTTGCTTCTCTCTGCTCTGCCTGCTCTCACTCTCTGCTTGTATGGATGGCTCTCTCTCTCTCTCTCTCTCTCTCTCTCTCTCTCTCTCTCTCTCTCTCTCCCTCTCTCTCGCTGTCTCCAACTTGGACAAGCTCTTCCCATACTGAACTCCATGTGACCCAGGCTCTATGTGTTAGGCCTTTTAATGGGCAGGGAAGATCTTCCTATTCTATAAACATTACAACCACCCATAGTTGAATATGTTGATGCCCATTCCTTGGTTATACTGAATTTAATCAGATAAGTCTTAATCATCATTCCCAGAGGAGAAGGAAAAAAGCACTAGAGTCAGTCATCAAGTATTTATTAAGTGCTAACTCTGTCCAGGTACTATGCTGAGCTCTGGGGATACAAAGAAAGGCAAAAGCATGGTCCCTTCCTTGAATGAGCTCACATTCTAAAGGGGGGGGGGATATAATATGCATACAACTACGTACATATAAGATATGGCATGAATGGAAAGTCATCTCAGAGGGAAGGCACTATCAGCCGGGGGGAGACAGAAACATGAGCAAAGTCCTCCTGCAAAAGGTAGGATTTGAGCTGAGTGTCAAAGGAACTAAAACAAGCTAGGAGAGAGAGGTCCTGGGGAAGTATTACAGGCTAGAGCACAGCCAGTGAAAAGGCATGGAGCTGGGAGATGGTTTGTGATGTATTAGACACACACTGGCCAGTGCAACTGAATCATAGAGAACCTGGGGGAGAGTCAAGCATAAGAAGATTTAAAAGGTAGACATGAAAGGGTAAAGTTGTAAAAGTTTTAAATGCCAAACAAAGGTTTTTATATTGATTAAAAATTTACATTGAAAATGATATTGCTCCTGTAATAGAAAGTCCTTGAGGTGTGTTGTGTAGGAGAATAACATTGTTAGACCTGCACTTCACGGAAATCTCTGGTAGCTGGGTAGACAATGGATAGGAGTGGGAAGAGAATTCCCTCAAAAGCCAGAGATAATGGTGGGAAGGTGTCATTGCTGCTTTCTTTAGGGTAATGAGTATTGGGTTATTTCAAGATTTAAGGGATAGGCTGGGAACCTGCACAATTTTTCAGGTCTCCCAAAGTCTGATCCAGGGAGGGAAAAGTCCATTTGATGCCTCCCACCCCACCCTGGTTTAGGTTTAGAACTGGGTTTAGATCTTACAAGAATAGACACTTGCTGCAGTCTGTCCCTATGAGACAGCTGGAAATCTCTGCTTACTTAAAGAAGCAGAACCGTAGACTTTCCTTTGGTTTGAGACTCTTGCCCTGGTTATTTCTTTGTGTTAAATGCTAAAAATGAGACCCTGCTCTTAACCTGGGTCTGAGCAACACCGCGGCTGCTGGAATGTCACACTATGCATAGGTCTCCTCACTTTACTCTGGATCTGTGCCCCAGAACTGGGCAGTGGGTAACAAAACTGCTAATTCACACCTGTTATTGTCACAGTGCCCCAGTGTGGATCTGGGGGTGGCCTAGTCTGGATCTGGACCTTTTACCCTGGTACCCAGTTTCCCCCAGGTACTAGGAATTCTTAGCATGTGCTATGTTCTTAGCCAGACCTTATACCCAGGATCCACATACCTCCCTATTTGACTCCCTGTGCTGAGCTAGGTAGGATAAAGGACTTTATTTTTTTTAGATTTTTATAGATTTTTTTATAGATTTTCCCAATCAGGATTTGGTCTGGTGCATTTTCTAGATCTGTTTGAAAGAGTCTGTGGAAAAGAGCTCACCACATTGCCTTCTACCACTCTGCCAACTTGGCTCCTCCCTTTAGATTAGATCATCTCTATAGCCTCTCCCAGCTACAAAACCTAAGTCTCCTTTTTTGCTTGGGAATAAAGAGTGTAAAGAATTTCATTTATTTTTCAGCACTTTAGATTTCATAGATACATAGCATTTTCCTGGAACCCCGTTTCACCAGCTAAATTGGCCTGATCCTTGATGCTTTATCATATTACTATAGAACTATGTTACATATTCTTTAGGAGGGAGACATAGACAGAAAAAAAGAGACCAGGACAGAATTTAGGGACCTGTTTCTTTCAGTGACTTCCAAACATTTGTAGTAGAAAGAACATGGGATTTAGACAGACTTCCAATGTGACTGCTAATAAGTTTCTTAACCCCAGTGGGCTTCAGTTTTCCTATCTATAAAATGAGAATGTTTGTTAAAAACTGGAAAAGGTACTAACAATGAAATGTATTCATTGACAGTCAATCATCAAATTTAATTGGGGACATTACTCTTTAATACTTCGTGAATCTGGGATTTCATTAATGCAGGTACTACCATTAGTAGAGATCACAAGATGTCTAGCCCTTTGAGCAGCATTCATCCAAGCCCTTCCTTCAGGCCTCCTCAGAGGGTTCATTTAATGTGCAAGGGGGGAGGGGATTTCAGTCTATAGTTCCCTTGGCATATTGTGAATATCAGTGGAGCATGATGGCTGTACATCACTTATCCTTTGCTCATGCTACATGACTAGCTTACCAATAGAATTATTTCTGCTTCCTGAAAACTAGTCTAGCTAACAATAGACTGGTCACCGGTGATGGATTCTTTGGCCATGGTAACCCATCAAACATCTTCCTTCACTTTTAAAAGATGTGCTGCTTTTACTGCTGTTGTTGTTTTAAGGAATAATTTTGATGGTTTGAATAAAAGAATAAAGAAAAGTACAGGAAGAGAGAGATTATATACATGTTCAATTTAGGAAAAGAAGGATTACTGGAGTCAGTCTAAGCTTTTTATTAAGGGATATCTTCATCCAAGATAGAAGAAAAATTGGCAATGTTGCAGTGAACTGCTGTTATAAAAATAAATGTTTGACATCTGGATTCAATCTATGCAAAGAAAACATCATGTTATACTCAGGAACTGACAGAAGATAGTTTTAAGAGAAATATTCCTAATAGGAAAACTATCATAATAAAATACAAAATTGTTCTTTAATATGTTCCTATAAAATGACTGAAATAGAATCTGATTGGACAAGTTCATTGGTTCTAACTGTTCCAATTTAGCAACGTTTAAACATTCATCCCACTTTGTTGAATGTCTTTGCAGCAATTAATTACATTGAATTGTTATGCTTGTCACCAAATGTGTTTCCTCAAATGGGTTCAAATGGTCTTTTTCTGCTATTAGTACTTCTAAATATAAAGATGACATCTTTGAAAACACTCATTTCATTCTTGATTTATTTTACCCTCATCAATATATTTTATAGGCACACATAGAACTTTCTGACCTAATACTAGATAAAAAGAACATTTTATTTGGATGTTTTGGGGGATAATAATAGCACCTATCTCAGTTGTCATGAGGATCAAATGGGGTAATATTTGTTTTTTAAAAAAAGTGCTTTGCCTGATATCTGGCACACAATAAGCACTGTATAAATGATTCTTTCTCTCTTTTTTCCTTTTAGAATTTTAGCATTCCTAGAGACCCTGAGTAGTCATACATACATATGGGTGTATGTATATGTATAATGGTGCTCATTAATAAAGCAAATCATCCTTTTAACTCTCAGAATGACTAAATCAATAATATGCTTGAAACAAATCAAGGCTAATTGGCTGGTTGGGATTTTGGTTGTATAAATATTAAGAAAGCTGGCGACTTTTTTAAGTGTTCAGATATGGTTAATACATATGAGTATGGCATCCTCCTGTCAAAGAAAAAACTGTTCTAATTTTAAAAACCACAACAAATAATTGACATGCAATTCTGTCTTTCAAGTAAAGTTTAAATGTTAAATGACCAGCAGAATGGGTGAGAAGGAAATGAACAGTGGAGTAGTTACACCTTTGCTGCCACCTTGTGGGATGTAAGTATCCCATCATGAAGCCTTAAAGGAAAATCTAGGAGTTTACAGAAGGGGAAGGAAATGAGCATTTATTAACCACTTACCATGTGCTAGACACTGTACTAAACACTTTACAAATATCTCATTTGAAAATTTGATCCTCACAAGTCTGTGAGGTCAGTACTATTATCATCCCCATTTTATAGTTGAGGAAACTGAGGCACTCAAAGGTTAAGTGACTTACCCAGGGTCACACAACTAGTGTCTAAAACTAAATTTGAACTCAGGTCAACCTGACTCCAGCACTTTTATCTACTGTGCCACCTAAAAGTCTGGGGAGGGGGAAAACTTCTCTAAAGACAATTGATTTCATCATCAATAGACTAGACCAAATTTAAAAGAGTAATCAGGTTTTAACATGAATGAAAAAAAAATTTATTAAAGTGTTTACTATGTCAGGCACTGGCCTGACCACTAGGGAGGCAAATACAAAACACAGCTCCTAACTATCCTCAAAGATATAATAGGGGAGACAACAAATATATGGGAGTGATGGTCAAGGAAGGGAGTAAGTAGAGAATCACATGGATAGTGATTTAATCCATAAGGCAGTTAGTTGACATGCCCTTTACAGGAAGGATGGTAGTGTGATCATATTGATTTAATTATTGTTGATTACTTAGCCCAGAACAAGATGAGAGGTGGGGAGAGAGCTGGATAATGTGGAAAGCTGTTTTATTTTTATCAACAATTATTGCTTGGCTTTCCAAAGGTCAATCACCAACTGTTAGTTTTTCTCCATGAATCACATCACAAAGGCCTGGTCTACGAGAAAAAATATATTACTACTAGCCAGTGCCTGCATGCAATTTCTTTAACAATGCCAAAATTTCAATTCACACTAAGGTACAAATGACTTATAGAATCCTTTCCTGAAAAGAAGTTTTAGACAGATAGTTAAACGTAACATTAGTGGGTCAAATGAATTTCACAAGCCACAAAATTGGTATTTTTATAGGATCTACACTTTTCAAAACACTTCCTATATAAAATCTCTGGTCCTAACAATAAATGTGGGACAGGAAGAGCAATATTACTATCTCATTTAACAAATCAATCAATGAGCATTTTACTGAGCAATTCTTGGCACTGCAGTAGGCACTCAGATACAAATTTTAAGAAGTCTCTATCCTCAAAGAGTTTACTTTCTACAAAGGGGAATATATGTTTAAAAACATATACTAGCTATATAAACAGATAAAACATATAAACAAAATAACATTAATAATTGGGGAATGAGGAAGGCATAGTGGATACAGTTCTGGGCCTGGAATCAGGAAGATATGAGTTTAAATCTGGCCTCAGACAATAACTGTGTACCCCTGGGCTAGTCACTTAACCTCTGACTGCCTCAGTTTCTGAATCTGTAAAATGTACTGGAGAAGGAAATGGCAAACTACTCCAATATCTTTGCCAAGAAAACCCCAGAAGGGATCATGAAGAATTTGACATGACTGAATAGCAAGAAGAAATCAGGGAAATTAGTGGAACTGGAGCCCCAGGGTGGAATTGGGTGCACAAAATCAATAAGTCTGGTGGATCCAACAGCACCAGAGATGGGGGGGGGGGGGAAGGAAGTAGGGAGTGTAGATTTGGGAACTGGTCCTGATTCATGACAGATGAGGCAAGGGGAAGACTTGAGGGACTGATGACTAGATGATAATTGGAACTCCCTGATGCTGGGAAAAGGGGTTTGTGGATATTACTGCTGGTTACTCTGAGTAAATCAGGGGATTTGAGTTGGATGGGGAAGCTTCAGGAATCATTATACATACAAATTTACTGTATTTTAATCCCTCTTTAGCCACTGGGTGGCAGTAGGCAAGTCCCTTAACCTCACTTTACCATCTTTTCCCTCATAGCACAATCCCTTAATTATGTCATACATAAGGAAACTGAGAAACTTGCCCAAGTATATTTGTGTGGAATCAAGAGAGCTAGGTTTGAGATTAGATTCTATCACTTAAAATGTATGTGAGTTTGAGAAGTCATGTCACCTCTAAGGATCTCAGTTTTCTCAAATAGAAAATAAGAAAATTGGAAAAATTGAAATCTAAAATACTTTTCAGCTCCAGGGTTGTGTTTGGCAGAATGCAAAGAACCAGAGTGCTGAAGGGATTGGAGAGCATGCTAATTTTGGTAACAATTGGGATTATTTAGCCCAGAGATGAGATTTACAGGGGACTTTATAGCAGCCTTCAAGTGTTCCAGGGTCACAAGGTTTTAGAAAAGGGATGAGGTTTGTTTTGTTTGTCTGAAAAGGAGAGAATTGGGAGCACGTGGGAGTGGCAAAGAGGGAGACAGATTTGATATGGGGGGGGGGGGGGGATTAACTATCTGAAAATAGATTGGGCTTTCCAGGGAGGCAGTGTTTTCTGTCTTTATTAACAACAACATCCCCCACAACGAACTTGATGGTGGAGCCCTGGATTTGGGAGTCCAGGCAAATCCAGAAAAATCCAACCTCAGACATTTGCCCCAGGTACATAACCTTTCATGCCTCAGTTTCCTCACCTGTGAAATGGGGGAAATAGTAGCACCTATCTTCCTGGGCTACTAAGAGCATAAAAGGCAATGATTATATTTGGAAAACATTTTGCAAACCGTAAAGCACTACATAAATATTAATCGTCATCATCATCATCATCATCATCATTATCATGCCGTAGAATAGATTCTTGCTTAAATCTATTCTTATAATGATGCAGAATAGATTCCTGCTTCCATCTATTATTATTAAAATGAATAGTTCTTGCTATCATCCTATGATGATGATTCTTGCTATAGTCCTTGTCAGACCAGATAATCCCGCAGAGATTCTGCAGACGAGACCCGCCTTCCGGCAGGGTTGGTTTCGCCTCTTGGTTTCGCCTCTTAGTTCCGCCCTGTCTGGCTGTGTGACCTTGGATGAGTCACTTCCACAGTGCTGGCCTCGGTTCCCCCCCCCCCAACCCCCGGTTATGTAACACCTGCGATGGCTAAACTCTCTGACCTGCATGTTTCTTCCTTCTAACATTCTGGAACTTTAGGCGCTCGTCCTGTCAGACTGCGACAACTTCCTGGCGTTCTCACCCCAACAACCCTCAGACACTCAGGCGGTCCCATTCTCCACCTTCCCCTCATCTCCTCTTCCAGACTCCCACTGGAGGCCTCCAGCCGGATTTAGCACCGCCCTTCCTTCCTTCCTCCTCCTCCTCCTCCTCCTCCTCCTCCTCCTCCTTCTCTCTCTCTCTCTCTCTCCCTCTCTCTGTCTCTCTCTCTCCCTTCCCTTTCTCTCTCTCTCTCTGTCTCTCTCTCTCTCTCTGTCTGTCTCTCTCTCTCTCTCTCTCTCTCTCTCTCTCTGTCTCTCTCTCTGTCTCTCTGTCTCTGTCTCTCTGTCTCTGTCTCTCTGTCTCTGTCTCTCTCTCTCTGTCTCTCTCTCTCTCTCTCTCTCTCTCTCTCTCTCTCTCTCTCTCTCTCTCTCTCTCTCTCTCTCTCTCGTCTCTTTCGTCTCTCTCGTCTCTCTCCCGTCTCTCTCGTCTCTCTATCTTTCTCTCCCTCCACCCCTCCCAAACGAGGCAAGGAGGCGGGGCTGGCGTGTCCAAGACAACAGACTCTGGAAGCCAAAAGGAGGCAGAGGCTGATTCCCTCCCTGCCAGGACCAGCTACGGTGACGTCACTTCCTACGTCAACCCCATTTCCCAGGCAACGACCCGGGGTAAGAAAGGCCTGGTGGGCGGGAGTCCAGGGGAATGGCCCGTTGGGCGGTCACTTCCTCCGCCGGGGCTCTGTAGCTCCCGCCCCCTCTCCCGCCTCCACACTGCTGGAAGAACCCAGTCCAGCGTTGGCCGCAAGGCCGAGGCCAGCGTTGTCCCAGGCTGTGGGGAGAAGAGACGACCTCCCTCAGTCCCTCACACGGACTCTGGGCCTCACCCACCCACCACTCCCGGACCTCAGTCAGACCTGGGAGCCATCACGGGAGTGGGTACGCGGCCCGAGACCCCGGCCTCGCGGGAATCCCTGGGGCAGAGGGGCTGGCTCTCCGCGTGCCCGTGGCTCAGGCCCGGGTTCGGGGCCTACAGCCGCCGGGGGGCATTGGGGAGGGCGGCACGAGCTGTGAGAGTGCCCGCAGCAGCCCCTGGCCAAGTGGAGGGGGGGGATGCCTGGGCTCCTTGCACAGCGCCCGCGGGCTGGCGGACATGTCACGTGCTCCGCAAGCCTTAAAGTGCCCAATAACGTGAGCTTCCGGATGGTCCGGGTCGGGGTGGGGGGGGCCAGCCTCTGGAGCAGATACCCCAGAATGGATACACTGGGCAGGCCACTGAGCTTCGGAGCCTCAGGTGCCTCCTCTGCCCGGAGGGGGGGCGGTTGGGAGCATCTTAGAAATGTACGGCTCTCCTTCCTGGGCCTGTGACTTCCAAAGGAGCTCCTGGGCTCATTAGCGCCCGCTAATTGCATGGGCCACCAAGGTTCAAGGCCCTCCCTCCCCCACCCCCCAGAGTGTGGGTGGGGGGCTCCAGAGGCCTGACTCACTGCATCCATTCAGTGCCTCTCTGCATCCATTCAGTGCCTCTCTGCTGTTTCCATTGTTATTGTGAGACCCTCCAGGCCAGCTTAGAGGACAAAAGGGTGGGGGGCAGCGTCCTACGGTGGAAAGAGCCCGCTTTTGGAATCTGAACCTGAGTTCAGATCCCACCACCATTACTTGTTCTTGTGAACTTGGTCTAGTCTGTCTCTTTATCTGCAAAATGAGGGAGTGGATTAGGCCATTCTTTTAAGGCCCTTTGAGCTCTAAATCTGATTCCTATGAAATCCAGAGACAGGGAGGGTCTTGTCCAAGGCCCCAGAGTTAGGCAGGACAGGCCTCAAAACCACCCAGATTAAGGCTTAGATTCAGTTCATTAGATCATGCATTTAGAACTGGAAGGGTTTATCTTCCACTTTTACCTTAGTAAAAGTTTACTTCATTTACCTTAGTTCTTAGTTTACCCTCTGGTTTTTGTGAGTTTGGTTTTTTTTTTTGTTTGTTTTTTTATCAGTGAGGAAACTGGTCATCAGAAAATTCAAATGACTTCCAGATCACACAAGTGGTAATTATTAGAACCATGATCCAAAGTCACTTAATCTCAGAGTTTGGAGAGACCTTAACACAGTGTTCCAAGCAGTACCTGAACAAAAATTCTCTCCATATCCTTACTAACATAGACATCCAACCTTTGATTTGAATCTAGTTCCTCTGATTCCAAATGTATCATTTTTCCCACTAAAGAGGTTAGTTACAACAAGTTAATAGCTCAAATTATATGTGGACTTACATTTACAAACGTTTTACATTATTATATCATATGGACTTTACAACAACCCTGTGAGGTAGGTGCTTTTATTTACCCCATTTTATAGATGAAGGAACTAAGTTTCAGAGAAGCTAAATGGCTTTCTGAATTCCACACAGTGTCTCTATGAGGGGTCTGAAAACATTTCTTCTTGATTTAAAATCCATCAGGGCAGTTACAATAGTCTGTTTCTCAACTGAAGCCTAAAAAGTCAAGTGATTTCAAACTCCTCGGCATAAGATTATATAGTCATAGATTCAGTGCCAGAAGGAAACTTACATCATATAGAACAACCCCTTCCTTTCAAAGGATGGCCCAGAGAGGTGAAGTGATGTCTTAATTCTAAGTCAAAGGATGATAAATGGGGTTTTTGACACTTGAAGGGAGTTTGGAGATCATCTAGTTCAACTTTATCATTTTATCCAAGGCAGAAATTTGGGGTCCTTTAGTAGCAGCCAGTAATAGAGATAGTGGACCTCATGAGGAGGGTGAGGGTACAATTAAGAGTTAGGCATAATGAACTTTTTTCTGGAGGTAGTGGATATTTGAGGTATTTAAGTAGAAGTTAGAAGAATGCTTGTCAGAAATGTTACACGAAGAAGTAATACATTGGAATAAATAATTATTAGGTCCTTTACAGTTGCAACTCTGTGAGCATGGGATCTTGAAAGTATTCAGAGTTGGAAGGAACTTTGGATATCTATTCCAAGGAGGAAACTCAAGACCAGAGAGGGGAATCACACTTGCCAGAAGTCATGGCTAGTAAATGGCAGAGCTAGAATTAGAAGCCAGGTTTTAGAATAATGGAGTTTTAAACTCCAGAAGGTATCAGAAATAATCTAGTTCGATGAGGAAAAACTCTGGCCAAGATAAGTAAAATTATTAACCTGTCATAGGATTTAGAACTAAAGAGGACTTTGAAGACTAGTACAGTTTCTTCATTTTGCAGAAAGAGATGCCAGCTCAGAGAGCTTGAGTAACTTTCTCCAAGACAGTAAGTAGCCAAGCTAAAATGGAATTTAGGTGTTCTGACACCAGGTCTAGTGTTCTCGTCATTCCACCCTATGTTTAATGTGAAGCATGAGTAAACTTTCTGTTAAAGGTTATTTTTCTGCCCATGCATATCTTCAGACCCCTTATGCTTTAGACCTTTTGTCCAACACATTTCATAAATGATGTGAAATAGAATGGAGGAGTTTAGAAAAATAATGTCTTTTTTTTTTTTTTTTTTGGCCTTTTGGAGGGCAATTGTGGTTAAGTAACTTGCCCAAGGTGACAGGGCTAGGTTTTTGTTTTGTGTGTGCATTAAGTGTCTGAGGCCGGATTTGAACTCAGGTCTTTCTGACTCCAGGGCCAATGCTCTACTCACTCTGCCACCTAGCCACCCCAGAAAAATAATGTCTTAAAGGTAGTATTTTGTCTTTCAGAAGGCTTGGGAGGGAGGGATGAGGAACATTGCCTTTTGTGTTGCCCTAGAATTAAATATTTCGCATAAAAACTTTTGTGCCAGTCTTTTACAGTTGAGAGTATAAGGAAAGAAATACTGTTTTGCAGTTACAAGTTCTGCTGTTGGTAAAGCTCAGTGATTTTATTTTTTCTTTATTCTGTTGTGGGACATAAATTAGAAAGGGGATCATATTAGATGTAATAGAGGAGCAAATTTTAGATCTCTTAAATCTAGTCCTTTAGTTCACTCCTTTTCAAAATAGTTGGCTTAGAGTTGACTTTTTAAAATTCTTTTTAAGCCTCTATAAGGAGACTATAGATATTATTAAAATATCATTTTGTTGTTTTTAATTATGTCAATGGGAGGCAACATTACTTAGTGGGTGGGTGTCTAGCTTTGGAATTAGCAAGATTTGGTTTCAGTTTAGCCTCTAGCTCGTATTAGTTTGGCCACCATGGGCACATCCCTTAACTTCATGGTGTGCCAGGTAATTCACTAACTTTTAAGTTACAGATTCAGTGATTGATCCACGTTGGTGGAGGGGATTACCACTAGGAATTCCAGTACTAGGATTTTCCTCCACCTATAAAATCATAGGTCCAGACCAGAAAAATAAAAAAGATGGTCAAATGTAGGTATATTCCAAATATTCAGATGAAGTTTATACCTAATGTATGCATCAATTGAACTAACAAAATGTATCAAATCTAATTTTGCTCTTGTCTCCCTATATTTTAATTCCCCAACACAGATTGAAACAACATTCTCAGTACTGGCCATTGTGTAAACTTAAAGAAGAAAAAGAATTTAACAACTGTATTTAACCTATTATAAAATCACCATGTCTGAAGAATTGCATAGCACTATTTTGGCCTATACCAAGAGTCCAAAAGTCGCCAAAAGAACTACTTTCCAGGTAAAAATAAATTCAGTTATTTTAAATTTTTATTAAATTTATATGTGAAACAATGAGAAAGGGATAATATTAACTTGAATAGACTTTGAGGAGTGTTTCAGCACAAGGCTGTAAGTTTTGGCTGAGAGCTGGCTCAGGTTCTTTGAGGATAAAAAGCTGATAAAACACCTCATGGCTTAGCAGTATCAAGGACTGCTACTTCATTACCTCTGCAACATTTGCTTGTTAGGGAATGTGACAGCACTGGGGTGGTTGATTAGAGTTAGTTAGGACCAGGATAGAATGATTTGGTGTTTGTTTTTGTTGGGGTTTTTTTGTTTGTTTGTTTGTTTGTTTTGCTTTTTGGAGGACAGGGTAATTGAGGTTAAGTGACTTGGCCAAGGTCACAAGGCTAGTAAGTGTTAAGTGTCTGAGGCCAGATTTGAACTTAGGTCCTCCTGACTCCAGGGCCCATGCTCTATTCACTGTACCACCTAGCCGCCCCTTGGAATGATTAGTTAATGGGACAGTTGTTATGAAAGGGAGTAAAAAGAAGCCTTGGAAGAGATTAAGAATTATAACTACTTATCAAAACATAAGGGAAAGTTAAGCTAGAGAGGAAAGCAGGTCCAAGTACACTTATACTGTGCACATAACCCCAAACAGGAGTTTTAGGAAAGGTTTCAAGAGCCAAATGATAGCAAGGTGAGTCAGAAGGGCATAAGCAGGAATAAGAAGGAAACTGTAGCAAAGTAAGGAACTTTA
Organism: Gymnobelideus leadbeateri; assembly: GCA_011680675.1. NCBI lineage: Eukaryota > Metazoa > Chordata > Mammalia > Diprotodontia > Petauridae > Gymnobelideus > Gymnobelideus leadbeateri. The sequence goes on from WOXC01003415.1 coordinate 25,263, forward strand.
TATGAATGAATTGGGATTGAGATATGTAGTAGTAGCATGTCTTGAGATACAGGTTCCTTTAGTTGAAGTAAATCATTCTTCTGTGTGGAACTCCACATATTCCAAAACAGATAAGCTGTGTCATGGTTTGGTTATCTTCAAGGTAGTCTGAAGTTGTGATCATGAGTGGTATATATATATGGGGGAGCATTCATATATGAATTTGAAAATTCTTTATTTTTGTAGATATTAGTTGATGATTTTGGCTGTAATATTGCTTCCAACTATGAACCTTTAAATATTAATGAATTAAATATAATCAGGTTTCTAAATACCTTTTTTTACATAAAACTTAAGGATATTTTTGCTGATATCTAGTGATTTTTTTAAGTTTTCCCTGATGTTTTCATTGCATCTGTGGACTAAGCCTTTAAATGTACAATATCCATCAAGTCCATATCTATAACAGAGAGACAGAAACTCAAATTTCTTCTTTAAGTTGTAGTTTAGAGCAGATTGGTTCTAGCTTCAAGCCCAAGCCAATAGAAATTTATTGGAAAAGCATCTTTTGTTCTGGGAGCAAAATTTTTTTTTGTTTTATGTGGTTTTGTTTTTTTTTTTATGTTTTATTTTTATTTATTTAATTCTTTTTGGAGGGCAATTGGGGTTAAGTAATTTGTCCAAGGTCACATGGCTAGTTTTTTGTTTGTGTGTGCGTTAAGTGTCTGAGGTCGGATCCGAACTCAGGTCCTTTCTGACTCCAGGGCCAACGCTCTACTCACTGTGCCACCTAGCCGCCCCCTTTATGTTTTATTTTTAAAACAAAATTGCTTTATGAAATAGTATCTAGATATGAGACCTTCATATTTGAAAGGAAACATTGAATCATATCATTTCAGGATGAATTACAGAAAGCAGTCTCAGCTCGTACAGCTCGACAACAAAGCGAAGATTACTCAGATGATTTTGACAGTGATGATGTTGGTATGCTATTGAAAAAAGTAGTCTAATTCCTCTCCCCCTTCTTTTGATCCAAGCTATGATAATCTAAATTACAGACATAGAATTATGCCCATCTAATTGGGCAACATAGCCTTCTAACTAACATTTTGCTAAAGATCTACTTCTGATTTTCTTTGCTGTCTTAATGATTCCTTAGATATATGTTGGGGGGGGTCAAGGGGAAGAATGTAGAGAAAGATGTTTGCTTTGTACCTGGAGGGCTAAGAGGCAGCCAATGTTGTAATCCTCTCAAGCTACAGGAAAATAATTTCTAAAAGGTAAATATATTTTCCTACACATAGAGTGATAACCCTCAAGTCATTTGAACTAAATTTTTGTAGAAAAGGTAAAAATGATCAGGTCAGTGAAATAAATACTAGTTGTAATTTTTCTAATTTGTTTTGCTATTTATTCATACCTGACTTTACCCATTAAAATTATTTGTGAGTTTAATAAGAGTTGAAAATTATTTTAAATGTATTATGGAGATCACTATTTTTGTCATCCTGTAATATACAAAGGTATCAAACTCACAACCAGTGGATGCATGAGGCCTACAACAGTCCTAAAAGCATCTGAACTAGATTAAAATGTAATTGGGAATTATTTAACAAAATAAATAAAACTAATAATAAGCTATAGATAAGATTATATTTCTAAAACCATGTCAATATATAGCTGCAAGAATCCTTGTTTACATATTAATTATCCATTTCTATTTGAGTTTGACACTACCACTGCAATAAACCCTTTCATGAATTATGGAACTGCCATGAGTCAGTTGAACACCACAAAATTTAACTTGCTTCAGTGTTATTGATTACTCTCATTTTCTAGTCAGTGAATCTTATTTGCTCTTGAAGCTGATGTCTTGTCACCATGGACTTTTTTGTTTTAGTTTTTTTTTATTTGCAATGTAAGCATTGAAGTGCTTTCCTTTCCTGTTTCTCAGGTTCTTTGGGAGGTTTTTCTGACACGTCTGTAGATGAAAACTCAACTAATAAAAATCTTAATAATGATTTTCATGTGTCAGATGATGAAGAAAAGGATTCTCCAAAAATGACTTTTTTGAAAACAAAGACAATAAATAGCAATGTAACAAAGGATTTAGTTACTTTTCCTGTCAAAACAGAAAAAGAAGGACCAGATGCTTTGGAGGAATTTGGAATTAATTCATCGAAGCCTCAAGGAAAAGATTGGGAAACTGAACAAGAAGAATTGAAAACAAAATCTGCGCCTAGGCTAGTCAAATTTGTATCATCAGGTACCTTGTTTAGTTGCTATTGGTAACAAAGATTTGTCATTGTGTCAGCGTGAATATCCCTTCATTGATTCACTTTGCAACTCCTTTGTGCCTTTGGGTAAAAACATTTATCATCTAATTGCCAATTTTCTGGTCATGAACACTCCAAACTTGGTCTGTAACTCAGATAATAGAGACAGTCAGTTACACAGGGCATACATGAAGGACCTCTAGAGCTTGTTAATAATGGATAATATTCAAGAGCTCAGGGTCACATTCACCTTGTGATAAAGCATTGGAGGCACCCCTCAGTGGAAGAACCAGAGCAGAGAATTAGGGAACAAAGAAGGAGCAGCAAGAAAGATAGACTATAGAGCATGAGAGAGAGAGAGAGATCATGGTCATGAAGGACCATGAGAATGTAGTGAAACAAGCCAATGGAAAATGTTATCAAGGAGAGAATAGTATTATTAGTATTAGAGAATTAGTAATAATACTATATATTGCATAAAGTCAAGGAAAATAAGGACTTGAAAAAGGCCATTGCATTTGGTGACACTGGCTTTGAGAGGGACATTCCAATGGAGTAGAATGAGTAGTAATGAGGAAAGCTGGTTACAAGGGATTGAGAGTAATTGAATGAAAAAGAAGTGGAGGCAGAAATTCTGAAAGTTTGTTAGTGCAGAGGAGAAGAATAATCCAGATCAAGAGAAGGGTTTATTTAGGATAAGGCAGGCCTGGGCATATTTTTAGAGTGGGTTTAAGGAGTCTCTTTAGAAAGAAGTTAAATTGAAGGTACATGAGTGAAGGAATGAATGAAAAGTGTTTAATGTGTCCTTATTGTTCTGTACTCTTTGCTAGTCACTGTATAGAATACTGGTCATACAAATTCGAAAGTGCAATTGTTCCTGAACTCTAACAGCTTTACATTCTAATGGGGTGACCATATATATTGGGGAAGGGTGTTGTGGCTTGGAGAGTCACAATATGGTTAGTGGAGCAACAGGGGATTTATCTGTACATATACTTTCCAGAGTCAGTATTGACACTGATTTGGTCGTGGTTCCTAGAGTAAGAAGCAGAGGAGACCACAAAGAGATTGGTACCACAGGAGGAAGGAAGCAAGAAGACTATCCAGGGGAATAGAAGGGGAAGCACAGTCTGGTTGTCTGGACAGGCTAGATGAATGGACAAAGGGAGTTTGTGCCTCCTGACAGGACAGGTTGGCCTTGATCATGTGAGCAAGAATGTGTGTGTGTGTGTGTGTGTGTGTGTGTGTGTGTGTGTGTGTGTGTGTGTGTGTGTTGCAATCATTGAAAGAAGCAGACCAGATATCAAAGGCAAAAATGTAGGGGGTTAACTGTTTGAGAGTTTCAGATGTTGTTTTTCATAGGCTTTTGCCTTCTTGTTTTTAATGATACTCCATTCTGTGGTTAGCACACTCACGTGTGTGCATGTGTGCCTGTGTGTGATCTCTCCCTGTTAGAATTTAAGCTCCTTGAAGGCAGAAAATGTCTCAGTTTTGTATTTTACCTCTATATCCTAGAACAGTGACTGGCAAAGGAACTTAATAAATACTTTTAAATTCATCCATTCATAAACTCTGCCTTCAAAAAAGTTTTTAATCTAATTGTGGAAATAAGACTAGACTGAGTGGAAATCAGAGTTAAATTATGTGGCGTAGACTGTGTAGTAATAGATCAGAAAAATGACAGCTCATGGAGAATGAGTCGAGGAAAATTTCATGGATGAAATCAGAACTTTGAACTGTTCAGGTCCTGACCTGTAAAATGGTGGAATTGGATTAGATGGTCTTTGAGTTCCCTGCCTCTGTAACGCCTTATGATCCCTGTGAGATGAGTAGGATTGAAAAAGGAGACCTTGGGTTTAGGATGTGTGTGTATATTACATACACACACATGTTGTGTAGATATATACACATATATACAGAGAGAGAGAAACCAATTTATAGGACGTGCAGCCAGGTTGAAAGGCTGCTGGGCCTGGAGTCAGGAAGACCTAAGTTCAGATCTAGCTTCAGATGTTCACTAACCATATTACTTCAACTCTGTCTTATCTCAGCTTCCTCTACTGTAAAGTTAGGATAATAGGGTTGTAGTGAAGATCGATAGCATTCAATAGAATGTTAATATTTGGAAAACACTTAGCTCAGTGCATATAGTAAGCACTATTTAAATGCTTGTTCCCTTTTCTTTCTCTTTCCCTATTCCATGGCAATAAGAAAACAGATCCTGTTGGAGTAGAATATGAAGCATATTGGGGAGAATTGGAAAGTGAATTGTATGGACATATAGGGCCAGATTGCAGAAGACCTTAAAAGTCAGTTGAGAATTTTGGTAGTCCTGGTTAATATAGCATTGGCATGATGTTTTAGAAAAAATGTCTGGTGACCTTTTCTGAGTGAGGTGGTTGGGGGGCAGAAAAATGGGGTAGACAGATGTATTTAGGAAACTGTTGTAGTAATCTGCTCTCTTAAGTGTTAGAAGGCCTGAACTATTTTGTTAACAATGAAAGTGAAAAGCTATTGGAAAATTGGTAAGAACATCATGAATTGAATGCATCATTTTTTTAAGAACACAAAAGAAGGTACTTACAGGTAGTAGTTGAATACTAGAAGGAACTTTATTTTGTTTCTTAAGGAAAAAAAGTTCAGTCATTTTATTGAATGAATGGGGTGGGAAGAATTCAGTGGTGGAAAGTGGAACAGAAGACTCCACTTTTGTTACCTTTCTTTGCTCCTTAAACTGCTTAGGCTTTCGTCTGATTTGTATTTGGGGAACCTGATGAAGTTGAGAAGATTGCAGTAGCAGCAGCAAAAAAACCAATACCAAAAACTCACCAATAACCCCCCCCCAAAAAAAAAATCCTGCCAAAACTATTTTTCATGAATTAATTTTAAATTTCTCAATTTGATTTTGATCTTCTTTTGGCCATCTATCTACCACCTTTGTTTCTGTTTACCCTCCTGACCCTTTGAGTGCTCTGAAGAGGCTATAGTCTACAATTATTTAATTCATTCCTAATTATATTTTAATTATACAAAATTATTGTATAATAAATAGCTTAGGGCAGGCCTGCACAATCTGCAGCCTGCCAAAGGATTTTCTCTACATACAAAGGATGTTTTCTTCTACATTTTTTGCAGGTTTCCCAAAATCCTTTGGCGGGCTGCAAGGCCTTGAAGGCCATAAGTGGCCATGGGCCACAGGTTGTGCAGCCTGGCTTGGGGTATGCTCTGTGGTAGGGTGTAGCCAGTCAAGGATTAAATATTTGTTGAAGGTAATCAGTAAACCAAAGAACCTACATTGTAGTAATCCAGATTTGGTTATGGCTGGAGTTGTGTAAGATTAATTTTTTAACCACAAGATGGCAGCAAGATTTAAGTGACAGTACTGTAATTTTTAATATGGAGCAAGAATAGCATGTTAATTATGTTTGTTTTTAAAATAAACATAAAAATTTTAAATTGATGTGGAAGCTTAAATGCTTTTTACTCACTTAATTGTACAATGTAAGCTTTTATTTTTGTATTGTAGTTAAATTCTCTTATCATGGTTATCACAGAGGCAGCCTGGTAGCGGTAGAAAGAGCGGGCCTTGGAGTCAGATCCACAGTGTGACACTAGGCAAAGGTCTTACTCACAGATGATACCAGTTATAGACCTTATTCAGTTTGTATTGGTGGAAGGAGTTTTTAATTGCTTCTCTACACTGATAAAATCATAGATCTCAGGGCGGCTTAGGTGGTGCAGTGAATAGAGCACTGGCCCTGGAATCAGGAGTACCTGGGTTTGGATCCAGCCTCAGACATTTAACACATACACACACACACACACACACACACACACACACACACTCTCTAGCTGTGTGACCTTTGGGCAAGTCACTTAACTCCAATTGCCCTCCAAAAAAGCAAAGAAATAATAATAATAAAATAAAATCATAGATTTTCTCCACCCACAAAAAACTTACTGTAGAGTGATATTCCTTTTTTATAATGAAATTTTTATTAAAAGTAGCAAATGTCAAAAAGCTATATTCCTATGTTGTAGGAGGAAAGGTGGAAGAATTTATGTCTAATCTTTTCTTACAGAGTATTAGCAAGTAGGGGAAAATGTTTTAAATTCAGTAGCAGTGAATAATATTTATATGCTCCTGTCTCCTTTCCTCTTTCATATTTATTTACTTTTTTCTCTCCAGAGTGGGTAAGGCAAGGCTGTTGGGTTAAGTGACTTGCCCAAGGTCACATAGCTAGTACCTGTCAAGTGTCTTAGGTCAAATTTGAACTCAGTTCCTCCTTCCTGACTCCTGAGCTGGTGCTGTGTTCATTATACCACCTAGCTGCCCCATGTATATTTACTTTTATTCCACTAAATTGTTTTTGTTATTTAAGAGACAAGATATGTTTGAGGTAATAAGTTTGTGGGAGCTCCAGTAATTAATACTTGATGTTTAAGGAAAAGAAAAGAATCTTTTTCTATCTACATCATAAAATTACATAAATCAGGTACTTTAATGTTAAAAAATGAGAATTAAGGGGTCACACACTAGAGATACCATGTTCTGTAGGTTCCTAAGAGATAGTAATTAAATCAATAAAACACTTGTTACCATGGGACATTACATTGGGAAAGATCTTAAGTATAATATCATTAATCAGCATTTAATTTCATGCTTCAAAGTTTGCAAATTACTTTCCTTACAGCATTATTAGAAATGGGTTTTATAAATATTATTATCGCCATTTTATAAATGAGGGAAGTAAAGAATCAAGGGGGAGAAATTATCCAGGGCCATATAGCCAGTAAGTATCAGAACAATACGAGAATAATTCATTGTAGTGAGTCTCCATTTCTGCAGCTCCTACCCTTTCTACCCTTTGTTAATCCCTTTTCCATTTATTAACCTTAATAAATTGAGGACAGATTCTCCCAACTTTTTCCAGGATATACACTTCTGCTTCCTTTACTTGTTCCTTATGTAACACAATCTGAGACCTTTCACTACCCTTGCTCTCCTCTTCAGATTGCCATTGTCAGTCTTTCCCAAGATGTATTACCAGAAATGAACGTAATATTTCAAATGTCAGGAACCAAGTACAGTATAACTGTATAGCATTCATAATACAGTTCAATATGCCATGAAATAAATGAACACACACATATATTTGGCCCAGACTTGTGACCTCATAGAGAACTTTTTAAAATGATTTTCTCCATTGATTGAAATAGGCTTCTTGTCTATAATTGTTCTGTAACATATGTATGTCTTACAGAGTCTCCTGGGACCCTAGGAAGTTAAGTGACATGTCCATGGATACATAACCCCTACGTATCAGGGATAATTTCAAGGCTGACTCTCTGTGTCATGCTAACACCCACAAAAGAGATTATACTTTCACCTTTAACCATAGAGAAAACAACTTTGTAAATGATGGGTTGTAAAGCCAAGCATGAGCAGCTTCCCAGAGGATTGCTTCTGTGAACAGCTTCAAGTTCTTATTACATAATATAGTGGACTCTGTATATATTCAGCAGTAAATCAAGGCAAAATATTCCCAGAAATCAACAGTACAGCATTCCCCATGTTATGGCATAACAACTTATCACTAAAATGGCCACGTAGTTTTCACCAAAGTGGTCACATAGTTTTAAACAAAGTACATTCATTTACTAACTCAATCTTAAGAAGGTAAACCTTCTTAACTGACAAAAAGTAGAGAAGGTCAAAAACTCTCCACCCTAGGTCACATTGTCTTAATCTCTTCAATCAAAAAGTCTTCTTTCTTCTTGATTGGAGATTAGTTTCCAATCATCCTTACTTACTAAGTCCTCAACTCAGTCATCTAATTGTAAAGGTCAAAGTTCTCCACTCCTAGTAAATCATGGTCTTCTCAGTTTGTATTAAATACTCAAGGAGAGGTCTTTTCATTTTAACTCAAGACTGGCTCTCCACTTCCATGGTTCCCCTTCCCTCATCCCAGCTCCTGCCAGTTCCTTGTTGTCCAGTTTCTTGTTCAGTTCCTTTTCCATACTAAAGCTCACAGTGTCTAATCCACCTCAAATCCTTCACAGTTTCTCTTTCTGGGAAGACAAAGCTTAACAAAGCCACAATAACATCCATTCACATTGCTGGCATCATCATCAATTCACTTTCTGCCTGTGAAATAAATATAGACCCAATAACAAAGTCTGAGGAATCAACACAAGTCATCAGTATGGTCCATGGACCTCTGAAATCATTAGCAATACCCTCCTCCAGAATTTCTGTAAACATACAACAAGAAAATGCTCTTTCAGGGCTTCTGAACCAGCAGTAAGGTCCCAGGGCTTCTGTAACAACAGCACCATTCTCTCTCAGCAGACAAATCTGACAAAGTAACATCAAGACAGACAGAGTACTAGTGCCACAGCCATGCCTCCTCCCAGTTCTCCTCTCTTCTCATTTCCAAGTTTTTCTCAATTCTCAGTTCAGCCCTTAGTTCTCATTTCTATTCTCAGTTCTCAGTTCTCTTGTCTCTCTCTCCAGTACTAGCAGCCCAGCCTCCAGATGCTTGCTTCCAGAAGTTCTGGCCTCTCTCAGCTTGGGCTTTTCCTTATGTACTTTATTAGCTCCTCCATGATCTGCCCCTTCCTGTTATGTCAACAAGTCCATCCCACTGTGGGATTAACAAGTTCTGGGTCTTAATACTTGACTTGAAACTAAAGTACCTGTTTGATTGCAAATACAAGGGGCAGGGAAGATCTCCAAATTCCCATCATCATTACACGTGTGTGTGTATATTCGTATATATATATATATATATATATATATATATATATATATATATATATATATATATACATATGTATACACACAGACACACATATAGTGGCCTTGCTTAAATTTTCTTTGTCAACTGAAATCTCTTTTTCTCTGTTTTTTAACAAAACAAAACAAAAATCCAGTTTAGGTTTGGAAAGTTCTCCCCCCTTCAGAAAACTAAACTTGGTTGAACAAGTTACTTTATAGAATCAATAATAACTTCTAAGATGGTGGTCATTAAAGGACTCATATTTTTACTGCTCCCTAAAAATACAGTTGTGTTCTGTTCTTCTGAATAGTTAGTGGCGGTCTTACCAAAGTGTTATTTTTAACAAAAATAGATCTTATGTACAGTTTAGTTTTTTTTTTTTTTTCAAAAAATTAATATTAGAATATTAGTTTAAGATGAATTTGCATTTTATAGGCAGTTGTCACATTTTCTACTGCTTGTCCAGTATATAATTTTTAACTTAATTTTTTCTAAATCAGATAATGTTTTCCCTAAAAGAATTGGGTCCAATTCTGGTTACTACATTATAGAAGGAGAGATAGTGAGGGCTGCCACAAGGTAAAAGGACCTAAAACTGTATCATATAAGGATCATCGGTAGATGCCCTGAGCATACTTGTCTTGTGAAGACTCAGATATTTTTGTATATCTAGTGTCCAGATGATTGGTGAGGAAATTAAATTTTTTTTCAACTGGAAAAGTGCATCACTGATACTGATTTGTGTACTCAAATTGAAGTATTTTATTTCTCAACAGAAAACATCAGCAACCTTGAAAAAGATACTAATGTTAAATTACCTTTACCACGGCTAAGAGGCATCTTAAGAAAGACTAACCACGTAGGTGATAAAGATGTACTGGAAGAGGAGGATAACCCTACTTTTGCCAAAATACAATTTTCACATTCTGCACCTTCATCTCTGACGAGGCTGAGTGGCAAAATGTTAGAAACTGAACAAAGAACTCTCTCTGAAAGCCCCAATTCTGAGGTAATTACTACGTCTGAAATATTGAATCTTGTTCTTGAATATAAGCCTTTGTATCTGATCATCATTATCTGAATTTTGTTTTGTGAGATTTGTCAATTGTCTGTATTATTTAATGACAAAGAAAGGACATGTAAGTATAGTATTACATAAGATAAAAATGAGATAGTTTCATTGTACAGACAAATGGATGTGTTTTGAGAAAATGACTACTGGTACTCTTTTTGTTCATTTTTATCAAAACACATTTGAACACATTCTGTGTCAGTGCTACTCTGAGAGATATAACGATGCATAAAACATGTGTTCTACCCTTAAGGAATTTAAAGTCTATATTGTCTTACATTAAATGGAATGAACTAATAAAGTAGATAGATATCCTGAGAAAGAGTTTAGTTTAAAAAGGCCATAGACTCCCAGTGCATTTGGGGCCATCTGCTCTCTCTCTTGCAACTGGACCCAGATGGCTCTGGAAGGGAAAGTAAGGCTGATGACTTTGCATAGCCCTCCCTCACTTAAATCCAGTTCACTTGCACAAAGTCATGGCATCACCTTCCTGATGTCATAGTCCCCTTCAAGAATGAAGGGCAAATAATAACAACAAATAAAAAAGTTCACTTGGAGATCTATCCAGACTCACCACCAGCCCCTGCATGGTTTTGTAGTTCAGTTATTGTTTGTTCAGTTTCTCTTTCTTTGCTTTTTTAAGATCTCTATATTTTGTTTTTGTTAATTTTAGAATTTTATAGTTTTATTAGGTAATCATACCCTTTCAATTCTTAATTTTTCTGGCATATAATTTTATAATGATTCTTTTTAATTTCCATTGTCTATTGTGAATTCTAGCTGGTTCATTTTTTTTTTTTGATGGGGGAAAGCAAGGCAATTGGAGTTAAGTGACTTGCCCAAAGTCACACAGCTAGTTTAATGTCAAGTGTCTAAGGTCGTATTTGAACTCTGGTCCTCCTAACTCTATGATCAGTGCTCTATTCACTGAGCCATCTAGCTGCCCTGAGTTAGTTCATTTTTGCTTTTCATAATTTGATGTACCTTTCTTTTATCAAATAATTAGCTAACAGTTTATCAGTTTTTGTTAGGTTTTTATAAAACAGTTCTTGGTTTTCCTTATCACTTTTGTAGCCTCTTTGCTTTACTTTTTTTTTCAATTTGTCTTTTCCCTTTCTGGGTATTTTTAGTTTTTTTTATTGTATATTGAGTTCATTAATCCTATTTTGTTAAAATATGTTTTCAGAGCTATAATTTTCCCTCTAAGAACTGCCTTAGTTTCATCCAACAAATTTTGGTATATTTCATTGCTGTCATTCATTCTTTTTTACATAGCTATAAATTGTTTCTGTGATTTGTTGAGGCCTTCAGCATTAGGAGTATCATTACTTAGTTGTCTCCATTTAAATTAGTATCTTACGTGAATGTCCCCGGTGTTGCTTACTAGTTTTATTGCAGTATGGTCTAAAAAGGATATACTTATTCTGCCTTTATGTATTTATGATTACTTTATGCTTTAACAAGATGATTAATTTTTGCAAAGGTTTCATTGTATATAAAGAAATACACATTTTTTACTGTTTCCTTTCAGAAATTATGTCATCCTTGATTTATGAATAAAAAAGCAATAATTAAAGGGGTATTGCATTACAAGTTAGTAAAATTTATTTTTAAAGTAATCATCTTCAAAACTATTTGGTACTAGTGAAAAAATAGAAAAGTAAATCAGACTGGATAAGTAAAACTCAGGAATAAGTGACTGTAGCATTTCAGTGATTGAGAGAACTAATAATATAAACTCAGGAGAAAGATTCTTCCTCAAGAACTACTTGGGAAAACTGGAAGGCATTGTGACAAATATTATCTTAAGTTAGCCTAACATGGATTGAAGGTATCAGATCTAGAAATGGAAGGCACCTTATGAGCTCTTTAATCTACCTCCTAAATATATATATATATATAAGAATACTGAGGGCTAGAGAGGCTGTGACTTGCCTGAGTTCACACAACCAGTAAGTGGCAGGGCCAAAATTTGAACCCAAGTGCTCTGACTTTTACACCATATACCACAGTAAGCTATAAAGTGCCTGTTTTTGTTTTTATTTTTGATTTTTCATTAGAGAAGCAATTAGGAAGTATCTTTCACTCATCTCTAGCTGGGGCAGGAGGAGAGAGAAGACCCGGGAGAGAGAGTGGAGAGAATTCTTTAACAAACAAGGGACAGAAACAGAAATAGACAGTTTTGGTTATTAAATAAAATTAAGGGATTATAAAGAAGAATCCACTGGAAGAAAAGGAAAATGAGAGGTAGAATGGGATAAATTATCTAGCATAAAAGAGGCCTGAAAGATTTTACAGTGACGTGGGGAATGGGGAGGGGAGCATATACTTACTCTTACAGGAATTGGCTCAAAGAGGGAATAATATACAAATTCTTGGGTATAAGAAATCTATCTTAACATACAGGAAAGTGGGAAGGGAAGGGGATAAGAGAAGGGAGAGGAGGTGGTGATAGAAGCGAGGGCAATTTGGGAGAGGTAAAAGTCATAAGCAAAACACTTGAGAATGGACAGCATAAAAGGAGAGAGGGAGAGAGATAAACAGGAAAATGGGGTGGGGGGAAGCATAGTTGGTAATCATTACTATGAAAGAAATTTTACAGTGAGTTTCTTTGATAAATACTTCATTTCCCAAACATAGAAAATAAGTCAAATTTATAACCATTCCTCAATTAGTAAATGGTCAAAGTATATGAACAGGAAGTTTTCAGACAAAGTAGTCAAAGCTATCTGTAGTCATATGAAAAAAATGTGTTCTAAATCACCAATAATGAGAGAAATGAAAATTAAAACAACTCTGAGCTACTTGCACCCGTCAGATTGTCTAATATGGCAGAAAAGGAAATGATAAATATTCTAGCAATTATATTAACCAAGACTGGCCATATGAAAAGTTAAGAAAATTGAAGTGTGTAGGAGAGAACTGTATGGGTGTGAAATATAGCATATACTCTCAGACAATTAACATTAAATTAGTTTTGCAGAACTTTTAATTTCCTTTTGAAAATCTTTGTTACAAGAGTTCGAGGAGAGGGATAGATATATTTACAAATGGATATATTTTAAAAATAAATACATAGCAAGCCAACATTTTTCAAAAAAGAATTGCAAATGATTAGCAACTACATGAAATATTGCTTCAAATTACTAAAAACAAATGCAGATGTTTTCATCTCACAGCTTATCAAATTTGCAATGATAAAAAAAAGAGTCTGATTTGGAAGGGCCATGGAAAAACAGGCACACCAGTGAACGTTTTGGTAGAGCAGTGAATTGGCCCAGCTATTCTGGAAATTAATTTGAAATTTTGTGAGAAAATTCACTAAACTCTTCATAACCATTGACTTAATAATCCTCCAATTACTCATATGCCCCAAGAGGGTCATCTGCAGAAAGAAAGGGCTTATACACAAACACTTTCTGTGGTAGCAAAAACCTGGAAGCAAAATGTGAGTTCATCCTTTGGGATATGGTTGAACAAATTGTAATGTGTGAATATAATTTAATATTATGTTGCTAAACAAAATTAACAAATATGAGAAATTTAGAGGAACATAGGGAGACTTACATGAAGTGATATAGAATGAAAAAAACAGAACCAAGAATGCGATATATACTGATTAAATAATATAAATGATAACACTGAAGGAAAACAGATTCTATAATGATTGTTCTGGTGAATTGATAAAGAAACTCATCTTCCCCCCTCTCACTAAGAGGTGGGGGTAGTAGGCATAATTCTGTTGTGTTAGATTTAAATGTTTTTCTTTGTTACAAAGAAAGATAAAGGGGAAATATTAAGGAGATATGGTATAATATAAAATTTTTTAAAAAACAATTCATCTTTTTGGTTTTTTTAAAGAAAGTATAAAGAAAATCAAAGAACTTGGCCTGTTATGATAATTGTTTGGGGATGAAATAATCACAAACTTGACTCAACTCTTGTAGTGTAAAAATTAAACTTACCCCTGAAATATCATTTTTTAAGGGTCCTTGGTTAACAAGCCCACGAACATCATTAGCAATTCCTCACCATCTATCAGATGCTGAAAATCTTGGAGACTACCTTTTCCCTCAACCAACAGAAAGATCTTCTAAGAAAGGTATACATTTTTTTCCTATTTTTATATGTTCTAGAGGACAATTCTAGGACTTAATATTTATCATTAAAACCTAAAAATGCTTCTTTTCAATTAACGAGCTATATGAGTACAAAGAAATATTTGCTGGAATGATATAAAAATTAATTTTGTTAGGTCATAACTTGGTTTCGGATCACGAATAGATAGCATTTTTTCTCAGAATATATGACCGAGACACCTTAACCTCACACTTGGTCACTTGGTCTTTGAGTAAATAAGCTGAAATGCAGGATTTTCCAGTTCAGAGTTGAATATTTAAGAGAGAGCTTAAAATACTCCCACAAAAACAAAGAACAAGATGAGCCTTGAAGTTTGAAGGAATAGTTTAACATTATCATACCCATTTGATACTGAACTAGAAACACTGTTATTCCTAAAGCTCTTGGGTTCAGGTCCTAGACTGTCTCCATCAGGATCTGAGGAGTAGTGGTGATGATAATGGTTTGACTTGCCTGGTATGTGCTGCCTCCTGTCCTCTCCCCCGCCCTCTTCCTACATGTCCTACAGCTTCAGTTAGGCTGGCTCACCTGCCCTGGGAGAGGCAGTGGGATGTTCTTAGTTAGTGGGGATAGCTGACTTCTTCATAGGATCCATCTTTGCAGATAATAGCTGTGAGAATTGGACTGGAAGTAGGACAGAATTGTCGGGTGTAGAGGGGTGCCACTCCCAGGGTTCTTGTATCTATCTGCCTGTTGATGACCTATTGCTAGTATTTAGTCAGCAGTTGTTGCTAATGGTTATGAAGAAAGCCTACCTTCAACACAATGATTTCTCCTTTCACTGATAGCTGTAGAGTCTGGGCTCAAAACCAGTCTAGGGGGATATTGCTGTTCCCACAGCTCTTGGGTTTGGGGTTTGGGGTTCGGGGTTCTAGGCCATTACCATAAGGGTCCAATGGAAGATGAGGTGGGAGCGCTGGTCTTCATCTGAGGGAGGGTATTCTGTTGCTTCAGCTAGGTTGACTTGCCTGCATTGTAGGTGGCAGTTGGTTAGCAGCTAATTCATGGAGATAGCTGACCTCTTTTCCACAAGAGATATTTCCTTATTTTATGACTGTGAAGGCTGGACTGGGAGAAGGAAAATTATTAGTTTATCTCTTCCCACCGTTCATCCTTTTGTTATAATGACATAGAGAAAACCATGCTTTCATTTTGAAGACGTTACCCATGTTGCTTTGATTGGTTATGATTTATTTGAATAACATCTAGAGTCAAAGATATGAAGACTGCTGACATTTTGTTTACTTGTTTAAGTGCCAGGTTCTTGTCTTGGTGCCACTCTTTAATATGGGTTTCAAGACCAAACTGTTTAGTTAAAACTGTTCCTCTCCAGAAAACAACAAAATACTTTTGAGCTTTGATAACATCTAAGACCCAAAGTTCTCAAGTCTACAGCTGACAGTAGACAATGACTCCAGATAAAGATGATCACCTTTGAAATAGTAAAAGAGATGACTAAACTTGAGAGTAGACCCTGACTTAAGGAGCGAGATTCGCAGAGACAAAGAAAGGAAAGCCTCATAGGGTTCAAACCCACAGATCCTGGTGGCAGGAGGCATTGATCTTCTACTTTTGTACTCTGTCTCCATTGTTCATAGAACACTGACAAAGAGCCTCTAAAGATTTTCTGCAGCTTTAAAGACAGAATTATAAGAAACCATATTCACTTGGTTTGTTAGATATCAGTTGGTTTTTTTTTGGGGGGGGGGTTCCATTTGAATTTATTTATTTCTTTTTAGTTTTCAGCACTCATTTCCACAAGATTTTGAGTTGCAAATTGTCTCTCCTTCTTTCTTCTACCCCCCACCCCAAGATGGCAAGCATACTAAGTACCCCTTCCCCAATCTGCCTTCTCTTATGTCCCCCTATAGCCGCCCCCCCTTTACTTTCTTATAGGGCAAGATGAATTTTTATACCTCATTGCCTGTATAACTTATTTCCTGGTTGCATGTGAAAACAATTTTCTTTTAACATTTGTTTTTAAAACTTTGAGTTCCAGATTTTCTCCCTTCTCCCCTCCTCACCTACCCCCACTGGGAAGACAAACAATTCAGTATAGGTTATACATGTGTAGTTATGCAAAACATTTCCATAGTAGTTATATTGTAAAAGACTAACTATATTTCCCCCCAAACTATCCCACCCCCCATTTATTCTATTTTTTCCTTTGACCCTGTCCCTTTTTAAAAGTGTTTGCTTTTAATTACACTCTCCCCCAATCTGCCCTCCCTTCTGTCAATCCCCTCTTATCCCCTTTCCCCCTTACTTTCCTATAGGATAAGATACCCAATTGAGTGTAGAGGTTATTCCCTCCTTAAGGCAAATCCAATAAGAGTAAGATTGTCCCATTTCCTTTCACCTCCCTGCTCTTCCCCTCCATTGTTACAGCTTTTTCTTGCCTCTTTTATGTGAGATAATTTATCCTATTCTCTCTCTCCCTTTTTCCTTCTCCCAATATATTCCTCTCTTGCCTCTTAATTTTATTTTTTAGATATCATACCTTCATATTCAACTGTGCCCTCTTGTGTATACATGTACACACATAGACACACACACGTTAGCAAGCTGTTGACTCACTTTTCATGACTTTCTTGCATCATTCTCATTTTTCTTCCCAGTTTTTCCTCTATTTCTCTTATTTGATTTTCAAAATCCTTCTTGAGATCCTCCATGGCCTATTACCAGTTTATATTTTTCTTGGAGGCTTTTGATGCAGGGGTTTTGACTTTGTTGTCTTCTTCTAGTTCTATGTTTTGATCATCTTTGTCACCAAAAAAAAATTCTATAGTCTGATTGCACTTCCTCTGTTTGCTCATCTTGCCAGCCAATTACTTGACTTTTGAGCTCTTTACCATGGTAGAACTCTGCTTCCAAAGTGGAGAGTGCTGTGTCCCAAATTTGGGGGCTTTTGTGCAGCTCTTGGCAGAGCTTCTTCTAGGCACCTGCTTCAGAACTGTGAGGAGGACTGTCTCTCCACAGCCTCAACAAGCTCTGCCATACCAGCACTCCTCACCTGAGTACTGCCACCCAAGACTGTGACCCAGATCTAAGCAGGGCAAAGCAAGATAATCCTGCCTTAGCACTAGCAAAGAGAGTCCTCCAGTTACCCTCTGGACAGTCACTTATTCCCCTCACAATCTATGGACCTGGAACACAGGAGCCATCTGCTACCTCTGTCGCCCTGGGGGCAGGGGCCATACGACCCTCTTCTCTCCCCCAGGATCATCAGAGATCCCCCACTGATCTTTTACTTTCTCTTTGGTGTTTCTGGGTTGAGGAGTCTGGAAACTGCCATAGCTTCCAGTGATTGACTCCCTTGAAGTCTGCTCTGGCTGTTCTGTGTTCCTGATCTGGACTGGTGCAGCCCACACAGGACTATGGTCCATTCCCAGCCTGGTGGGATAGACCCTTCCTGTCATCCTGCCAGGCTACCTTCAAGCAGAAGATTTGTTTCTCTCTGTCACTCTGTGGGTTCTGTGTAGCTCTGAAATTTGTTTAGTTATTTTTTTACAGGTATTGGATGTGGTTGGGGTGCAAGCTTAAGCACGTTCCTGCTTTTATCCTGCCATCTTGGCTCCACCCCCTAGATAGTAATTTTCAATTGGTATTCTTTTGTAGATCATTTTTAAAAACTGCCTAAGCTTAATACCATAGTTATTTAAGTCTATTTTGCAGGTCAAAAAGGATTTAAAAGGGTTTTAATTAAAAGAAGGCAAATTAATTTGTTGCCCAAATATTGGTTTATAATTTTGTTTTCAGTCCTGTTTTTCTGTCTCATTATAGATCAAGAAAAAACAGTAGATGAAAACCATAATATTATGGTTTCAGAAATTATGAAATCAGAAGACAGTAACAGTAAGTGTTCCACTGCAGAAGAACTAATGGTGAGTAATACTTTGGAAAAAACAGAAGAAAGTCAAAAAACCATTGATGAGCTTGGAAAAAACATGAAGAAATTACAAGTGGTTGTGGATGAGGATAAAAAATCTATCACGTCAGATACATCTCCTAAGGTATTTTTTAAAAATCATTCCATTCAGTTTTTCTTTTTAAAACTTTTAAGTTGGGTTTTTTCTTTTTGTTTTAGTCTCTGATTGTATACTCCTGAAGTGCCTCTGTAAATTTCACCTAGTTGTGGTTTTTATGTAATGTGATTATTACTATTCAGTTAAATTTAACAAATGTATATATTCACCAAATACTGTGCAGGGGAAAGTTTAGATAAAGCCATATTGCCTGCCCTCATGGAACTTATGGGTTAATAGTAGGAAGATACAGCATATAATCAAATTATCTATGTTTAACTCTTAATATGGGTTAATAGTAGGAAGATATAGCATATAATCAAATTATCTATGTTTAACTCTTAAGATTCTGTAATTTCATTGGTCAGGGTATTCCTTTCTCTGATGCAGAACAGAAGAGTTTCTCTTATTAAATATATTTTTTATTCCTAAACCAACCTGATGAAGACCCTTTCAGAACTTAATTAGGATAGTCTTCAGATCACAGATTTGTTTATTATCATTTTTCTACTCGAAGATTTACCATCTATATAGGAATGTCAGAACTTGTTCTTCTTTGGTTTGGTCTTTGAAAACTCAAGGTTACCTTCATACACAATGAGGAATATAAAGAAGGCTTTAGTGAGTCTTACCATGTGTGACAACTAATAAATACTCAATGCCTTGTAAAGGTGTGGTCAAAGTGCTAAGTGAAGACCCAATTGAGACAGGAGACAGCTAGGAGCTTAAAGATGCTTCATGGAAGAGTTTACTAAATCCAATGGGATGATCCAGTATATTAATTAAGATTTGTGAAGAATGGCATATAACTTGAAATTTTGTAAAAAAATCAAAACAAAAAAACTTTGAGGTACAAAATATGCCATAAATAGTTCATAATTGAAAAAATTATTTACTTAGGAACTTCTACTTTATGAATTACTTAGACACATTTGGAAGTGTCCTAACTGATTTAATGACTAGGAGAACCATTGTCATGCTTTAAAATTTTCATTAAGGACATGTAGGTAGAATAAAGCAGTTTTAATAGTAAAAGTTGTGTTCTGAGAGGATAAATAACATTTTAAAGTAACTGGAATAATATCATTAAATCTGAATTTTAAAATTATTGCATATAATTATTAAACATGTTTTCACATGCTGTTATATCATTTCATTAGAACATATTCATCATGGTTCCTAGCAAATATTAACATTTAGTAGATCTGGTACCCTCATTCTGAGTCTTTCAGAAAGTTGAGATTTTGCCACTTTAACACAACTATTATTTTAATTCTTTTGGATTGAAGAATTTTTAACATATATTACATACTGCCCTACCTTCTAAAACACAATGTAGTGAATATATTTTAGCTTTTTCTTGATTTTTTTTCATGGTTATGAAAAACAGTTCTTGGAAGGTACTATAATAAATGGATACTGCTAGGGCCTTTTGAGTTATGTGGAGCTTATTTGTCCCTAGATAGATAGAACATTTATTAAGTGCTTACTGTGTGCCAGGCACTGGACTAAGTAAGCACTAGGAGTAAAATATAAGCAAAAAGAAAGACAGTCCTTGTTTTTAAGGCACTTATATTCTAATCAGAGAAAACAATATATAAAGGGGCATGGAAAAGGTGGGCATATTGGGGAGGGTGTAAAAGTTCAGAGACAGGAAGAGCAGGGCTGACCTAAATGAAGGCTCCAGGAAGGAATTCACTAGTCAACGTAGTGCACCACAGGGTTAGAGGTATCTCCAGGTACAGGAATTATCTGGGACCAAGGTGAAATAGCGTAGAGAATCTGATGCGACTTTGGCATTCCTCACCAGTTAGACGAGGGAGTCACAGGACAGAAGCATGTCCAACAGGAGAATGTAGCTGGGATAGAGGTAGAAAAGCCTGGATATTCTTCATGAGAGCTGAGTGAGCATGGCTGGCCTGAGAATTTCCCTAAATGAAGGCTTCAGAGAGAAACTCATCAGTCAAGGAGGTAACCACAGCAAGGAGGCATCTCCAAGCTGAGAAGGCAGCAGAGGTAGAGGTGGGAAAGTCTTGAGTGTGGACCATACCCAGGAGAGCAGTGAGCATGGATGGTCTGGGCACTTCCTCAATTGAAGTTTTCAGGAAAGAATTTACCAATCAGAGGAAAGGGGAACAAAGGCAAAGGCATCTGCGGAGTGAAGAACATAGCTGGAATGGAAGTAAAAATGTCTAGATTGTCTTGATCAGATCTGGGAAACCAGTGAGCATGCATGGTACAGGTACTTCCTCAAATGAAGACTCCAAGCAGAGACTCAGCAATCAAAGTAGAAACCCAAGGGAGAGGTGTGGAGCAGAGCTGGGAGAGCATTGAACACAGATGGGCTTGACCCTCCTCAGATTCAGAGTTCCAGGTGGGAACTCAACAATAAAAAGAGATTTCAGGAGTAGAAGCATTGCTTGGGTGAGAAAGAAGCTGGAAAAGAGGTGAGAAAGTCTAGAGTGCCACCAGTGTGTTCTTGTGTATGCGTTTTGCATTTTGTGTGTGGGGAGAATAGAGGAGTTCTTTCCTTATAAATAGGTTCTGAACTATTTGTCCTCATTTACCTGCTCATAGTACCTCCTCTCAGCCTTTGAATTTGTTTTGGACCTAGAAACTAGATAGCCTAGCTTTATACCTTACCAACTTTTGGCATACCCGTTGTATGCAGAGCTAGGTGCTGATTCTAGGTGTTGAGGGGAGACATGATATTTAGATAAGAGCTAGTCCTTGCTCTCATTGCACTTAGAGCTTAGTTATGTATGAACTGGGGGAGAGGGGGAGGGTACTGGGTAGACTTTTATGAGTAAAGTATATAGGCTTTGCTTTAGTGCATAGACTTTATGGTATCTATTTTGGCTGCTTATGGGCTTTTATTGCGTACTTCTAGATTTCCACTGTGTTCTTAATAACTGAGGTTTCCAGATAACTAAATTTCACATATTTGAGGGTTTTTGTAGTTACCATATAATTTTCTTTTTTTTATTGTTTTTTTGTTGTTTGTTTGTTTGATTGTTTTTTTCCCAAATGCTTTATTAACTTCTGGTTTACATCATTCATTTCCGCCAGATTTTGAATTACAATTTTTCCCTTACCCATCACCCCAGAATAGCAGTCCCACAGGATATCCTCTCATCCAATCTGCTCTCTCCCATATCTTCTCTCATACCCCCTTCGACTTTTCCATCAGGGCAGGTTGGATCTCTGTGCCCCAATGCCTACACATCTTATTTACCAATTACATGCAAAATAGTATTAATAATAGTATTTATATACATTTAAAGCATTTAATTTTTTAAAATATTTAAACAAATGCTTTATTAACTTCTGTTTTACATCATTCATTTCCGCCAGATTTTGAGTTACAATCATTTTCTCCCCGTTTTTCCCCTACCCACCCTCCCAGAATAGTAGTCCCACAAGATATTGCTTCCTCCAATCTGCTCTCTCTCATACCTTCTCCCATACCCCCTTCGACTTTTCCATTAGAGGAAGGTGAATCTTTGTCTCAATGCCTGCACATCTCATCTCCCAATTACAAGCAAAAGAGTATTAATAATAGTATTTATATATATTTGAAGCATTTAATCTTAAGACCTTGAATTTCGGATCCACTTCTTTCCTCCCTTGTCACCCATTCCCTCTGGGGAGATAAGTAATTCAGTATATGTTGTACATGTCTAGCTGTGCACAACATTATCATAGTAGATATATTGTACAAGGCTGCTTATAATTCCCTCCCACTCATCCCACCCCCCAGCTGGTCCATTCCCTACATGATCCTGTCCGGGTACTTCCAGTCTCCCTTCCCCCCAAGGATGCCCTCCCATCCATCATCCCTCCTCTCCCCCCGCCTTCTCCCTATTCTGCTGTAGGTTGAGATATCCCATTTAGTATGTATGTCATTCTCTCCCTGAACCAAATTCAATGAGAATGTGGTTTTGCCTTTTTGCCTTCCCATTCTCCCCCTCCCTTGCAACCACTTCCCCTTGCTTCTTCTACATGAGATAGTTTACCCTACCCAGTCTCTCCCCATCTCCTCTTGCCACTTTCCTCTCTCACTTCATAATTTCACCCCTTGAGTATCCTCCCTTCCCAACAAATTCAACCTATGCCCTCTATCCATATATAACTGTAACCATATATACCCACATTCACATATGTATTCATATGACCATACACCCTTCTTCCATTATTTTCATAGTGAGAAAGATTTCATCAGTCACAGTTACTGTTTTTCCATATAGGAATGTAAATAGTTCAACTTTGATAAGTTCCTTTTGATTTCTTTTCCCTGATTACCTTCTCAGGCATCTCTTGCTTCTTGTGTCTGGATGTCAAATTTTCTATTCAATTCTGGTTTTTTCCTCAAGAATGCTTGAAAGTCCTCTATTCCACTGAATGACCATATTCTCCCCTGAAACCAAATACTCAGTTTTGCTGGGTAGGTGACCCTTGGATTCAGTCCCAGCTCTTTTGCCCTCTGGAATATCATATTCCATGCCCTTCTGTCCCTCAGTGTAGAAGCTGCCAGGTCCTGGGCTATTCTGATTGTGTTTCCACAATATTGAAATTGTTTCTTCCTGGCTGCTTGTAGTATTTTCTCCTTGATCTGGGGATTCTGGAACCTGGCTATAATATTCATGGGAGTTTTCTTTTTGGGATCTTTTTCAGGAGGTGATTGGTGGATTCTTTCAACCTCTATTTTGCCCTCTGGATCTAAAACATCAGGGCAGTTTTCCTTGAGAATTTCTTGAAGGGTGATTTCTAGGTTTTTTCTTTGATCATGGCTTTCAGGTAGTCCAGTAATTTTTAAATTGTCTCTCCTGGATCTGTTTTCCAGGTCAGTGGTTTTTCCCATGAGATATTTCACATTGCCTTCTGTTCTTTCATTTGTTTGGATCTGTTGAACAGCATCTTGATTTCTCATAAAGTCACTAGCTTCCTTTTGCTCCTGTCTAATTCTGAAGGAATGAATCTCCTCAGTGAGCTTTTGAGATTCTTTTTCCATCTGGCAAATTCGACTTTTTAAGGCATTCTTCTCCTCATTGCCTTTTTGATCCTCTTTTGCCATTTGAGTTAGTCTATTTTTTAAGGTGTTATTTTTCTCAGTCAGGCTATTGACTCTCATTTCATACTTTTCCTGCATCCTTCTCATTTCTCTTCCCAATTTTTCCTCCACTTCTCTTATTTGGTTTTTAAAATCCTTCTTAAGGTCCTCTATGGCCTGTAACCTGCTTGTATTTCCATTTGTGGCTTTTGGTGCAGGATTTCTGACCTCACAGTTCCCCTCCTGTTCCATGCTTCAATCCTCTTTGCCCCCAAAATAGGAGTCTAATGTTGAATTTTTCTGTTTAGTTTGTTTCCTTTGCCTAGGCATATTGCCACTTAATTACTTGACTTTTGGGCTTGTTACCACAGTATGACTCTGCCACCAGACAGGGGAGCTTTTGTCCCAAATGTTGGGGTCTTCTCAACTTCCAGAGGTATTAGTTGGGTGCCCTCGCCGAAGCCCCCACACACTCTGGCAAGCTGGACATACCCCCAAGACCTCCACCCCAGACCGCAATCCAGATCCAAGAAGGTTAAAGCAAGAGCTTTAACCATTTCCCCCCCCCCCTACTGATCATTGGTTCCCCCTACAGTTTGCAAGCCAGGAGCTGAAGCTGCAACTGAAGCTGCAAAATGGCGGCTGTCCCACGGCTCCTCAGCGATGGGCAAGAAGCTGATGCTCTCCCAAATACTGGTCCCAAAGGCCATAGGGCACTAACCTCTCACTTTGTCCTAGGCGTGTATGTGTTGGTAATTCTGGAAACACCACAGCTGCTGGTGTTCTGGGGTCCCTCCAGCTGGTTGCTGGTCTGGTTGCCCTGGGGCTAAAACCTCCTACTCACTCATGTGATCCTGGGCTCGGCTCCTCATTGGCAGGTTTGCTTCTCTGTCATTTTGTGGGTTCTGAAGCTCCAGAGGTCGTTCAGAGTCCCCTTTTACATAATTTTGAAGTGGTGTGGGCTGGAGATATGAGGAAGTGCGGTTTCTACTCTGCCATCTTGGCTCAGCCCCCACCATACAATTTTCAGTCCAAGTTAATATAGAGATTTAGGATCAGAAGCTTCTTATATTCATCCCAGTTTTTAATTTTCCTTGCTTTCTGCTCTCCCCAATCTCCTTTCTGCTCGTCCCTTCTGTCTGCACTTCTAAATCCCACATTTCCATCAGTGGCCTGCTCAAGACTTCAAGATCCACCTCTTCCAAGAAGGTGACTAATTTGACGCTACATTGTGTTCTCATTTTATTTGCCCAGTGATTATAATACACAGTTTGTACCATGTGGTCATCTCCCTTTATATATGATACCTTATTATTTTGTTTTCCTAATTTCCAAGTGCAGTTTTATGATTTCATTAGGTCAATGAATGAATTAATAAAAACATTTATTAAATGCCTGCTACTTTCCAGGCTCTGTGCCACTCCCTGGGGGTGAAAACATTACATTTTAATGGAGAAGACTACATATACTTTAAACTTTAAATAGCTTAGAATTGCATTGTCTTTTGGACACCTAGTATGGAGCAATTATGGCCAGGAAAAGGAATTGTGTTCTAGAAAGTCACAAAGATGGTGAGTAGAACAGTACTGCAATCCTTTAGCACGCTTCCAGAAGCCATGGTAATGGTGATCAGATTATAGTTTTCAGTGAAAGAAGATAGAAAAGTAAATAGAGGAATAGTACTGTCAGGGTCCATGGCAGAAAATAATCTCAGTAAATATACAGTCCTGTAGTTTAACTTCTTATAGGAATGACCTCTGATGGTCCAGTTGAGAGATTGGAGAACCTGCAGCATCACCAAGCTGAACAATGGATGAAAACTGAGAGTCCCAGGAAGTCCAGAGTTGAATGGCTTAGTTCTTTCCAGCTTTGATGCAGCAGCAGCAGGAGAGAGGGTCAGAGACTACTTCTTTCTCCCTCTCTCTTTTTTCCCAGGGGAAGAAGCTTAAATATTTAATGAGTAAATCAATCCTCATAAGTTAAGGATAGTCATATTTTCATTCCTATTTGATAATTTGCTTTAGATTTCTGAACCAGTGTTTTATAGATTTTATGTAGCATCTGGAGTGTTCAACTCCACAAATGTTAAGCACTATGTATACAGTGTGAAGGGCACAGGATTTATAATCATAGGACCTGACTTTGAATTCCAGTTCTGCAGCTTACTGCTTTTATGATGTGGTACTTCACCATCCTGGGCCTGCCTTTCCTGATTTGTAAAGTAAAAGGGATTGTCTAAAGGACTTTGAAAATCCCATCCAGCTCTGAAACTCTGAACCTGTGAACTTGTTGCCAAAGGCTGCCTTTAGATGCTGGGGAAGATGGAAAGAAAAATAATACTAGGACCCTGCCCTTATGAGTCTTACAAGGTAGTTGAGAAAATAGGATCAGTTTATTGAGTGTCTAATATTTGCCAGACACATAGGTACTGGGGACAAAAACAAAAATGAAATAGTCCCTGACTTCAGGGGGCTTACATTCTATTAGATGACACAATGTATACATATATAAATATATAGAAAGTAAATTCAAGGTAATGAGGAATACTAGAAGCCAAGAGGATCAAGAAAGACTTCATGTAGATGCCTGTGCTTGTACTGAGGTTTGGAGAAACCTGGGGATTTCTAGACCTAGAAGAGATAAAGAGGGTGTGCATTCCAGGCCTGAGAAACAGGTGGTATAAAAGGCCCAGAGGTGGGAAATGAAATGTGTGTGATGAACAAGAAGGTCAGATAATTGGACAGTAGAATTATGAATGGGAGAAATGTGTAATAGGATGGGAAGGTAAATTGGGGCCAGGTTGTAAAGTGTTTTAACATAGGAATTTAAATTTGATCTCAAGGCAGTATAAAGTTGTCAGAGTTTACTAAGTTGAAGAGTAATTTAGTCCTATATTTTAGAGAAGTCATTTTGGCAGCTCCTCTATGGAACATAGATTGGAAAAGAGAGACTTGGAACAGGGAGACTGATTAGGAAACTCCTGAGGGAGTACAAGGGAGGAGTGATAAGGGACTCAGCTAAAAGGGGTAACTGTGAGTGGAGGGAAGAGAACAATTATATTTCCATGTTATTTGAAAACATAAACAACCACGCTGGAGTAAGTTATGCTGGTTCTTAACCTTGTCATGGAGTCCTCTGGTGGTCAAAAAGAAGTTTTTAAATTTATAAAATAAAATGTGTAACATTGTAAAGGAAATAACTGAAATACACTTATTAAAATACTTTAAAAAGTTCATGGATCCCAGGGTTGATCCCCTGTTGTGTAGAAATCTAATAAGAAATCTTGTCAGCTACCAGATTGCTTAGAAAGTCTTTCTTTCTGAGATTTAAATCAATTCACAGTAATAATTTATATGTTCTTGGTGTTGATTTTCATTTTCTTCTGCACTTTGGTTTGATGCAACAGATCTGGTTGCATTATGAATTTGAATGATCTTTGGAATGCTTTACCTCCCCATATCCATAATTGTTTCAGTATGTCTAATAATCATTGAAGTATGCTCTTTAAGAGCTACAACATTTATATAATTTAACTTATAAAAAAGACAAAAATGTTGAATTAAAAACAAGAGTAATAAAACAAGTGTGTATGGTTTGAAATCTAGTTATTCAATTTACAGGCAATTGAAGTTAGAAAACATAAATTATGTTCAACAGCTCCTGTATAGAAACAATGAAGATTTGGGGCATAATACAGGGTTGAAATTTGGCAAGGTATATGACCATCAATGGGACAAGGAACAAGGGAGTTGGGATTAGAGAAAAGTATGGAGATGAACTGATTAAGGATAAAGATTGGGAAGGGAACAAAGTGAAGGCAGAGCAGTGACCAGATGACCTATAGAAAATTTTGAATGTGGTAAAAGGATTGAAGGTCACAGTGAGAACGAAGAATAGATTTGGAGGAAGATTTAAAACATTAGGAGAGTTTTTGATCATGTAAGTGAACCACAATGTAGTAGGTAGTGAAAACAAGGGTGTGTTTGGCCAACATGGAGTGAAGAAATAAGTCATGAGTTGAAGTCATGTAAACAAATAACTAATACAGAAGATAAGTATAAACTAAATGCTTTGTAAAGTCCAAGGTCATTTATAATTGTTACTATTATGATATATAACATATAATATGATATATATAACACTAATAATGGATACAGTACCTTCAGAATAAAGAAAGGCTATGCTTAGCCAAGTGTACCAGTTACCTAACCTAAGAATAGAAGCTTGACAATTTATTTACATAGTGATAAGTCCCTCATTTCTCAAACGTTATTTGAAAGGTGTTATCTCATGCTTTCTGCTTATAAGAAATATAAGCAGAAAGCATGAGATAACACCTTTCAAATAACGTTTTCCCAGAGTCTTCCTTGTGGTCACCAGCGAGGCTTTTACTTTAGACTGTAAGATACTGCTACTTGCAGCTAAGGGAGATGAACACTAGTTACCCTTTACTTCTGTCTTATTTCCAGAACCTCACTGATCCACTTAAACCTCAAGTTCTTATAAAGTAAAAACCATCTGGGGTTTTGTTAGAGCTTTAGGAGTGTTTTTAGAAGGGTAGAGTTTGACAATGGCACAAACTAAAGGTCATAGAGGATATAATCAGGTGAATTTGAACCAGTAGGTTAAAAAAATTAACTTACACATTTCTCTTCTTATATTTGCAAAACTATAGATAATTCGCTTCTGATTTCTAATCATAATTGTGAAATAATTATGTAGCTGCCTGTACAATATATTTTTTCTATTTAAAAGAATAAAAATGAAGATAAGAATATGAAGAAAACATCTAAAAGAACCAAATCAAGCAGGTAATAAAAATGCAAATATCTCATTTATACATTGGCATTCTAGTAAAGTTGCCTATATATTTTATTTTTGTGAAGGAAACATGATTGTTTATTTGACTTTCATTATAAAATCAGAGATATGTTGCCATAGAGAACCATCTCCCAATAGAAAGTGAGGACATTTTCATGGTTACTAAAGTACTCTCTTCGTGTTCTGGTCCAGGATTGTCTCTCTTACAGTTATATTCCATACCATCTTAGAATTTAGAGAAGGAAAAGGTCCTTATCCTGCAGATGAAGAAGGTGTTTCCCTTTTCCGTTTTCTTTCACTAGACCAGAAGACTTTCTTTTATGTCTAGGGATTATATAACTTCGTATTCACTGTTCTTTTTGTCATAACAAACTATATCTTTTCCTCTTTCCTCAGTATGCCATAGCGTATCAACTTCTTGCAGGTGGTTAACAGTCTTTTGTACTGGTAGAATATCCTATAGTAAATATAAGCCTGACATTCAGAATAAAAATAATAGATTCCCTTCTCCATCTTCTCCCCACCCCTGCAGAGATTCCAATGTTAAGTTAAGAGGCCCATAGAACATTAATGACTAAGAGTGCAACAAAAGTTTCATCACATAGCCAGTTGTCTTGGTCTCCTTGACATTTGTCATAACTTGCTTTGCTATGTGTGTGTAAAGTATAAATTTGTCTCATTAAAAATCTCATCTACAAAAATTTCTGTCATCCAGTTGCCGTGGCAATGTGTTTAGCTAAGCACAAGCAGTTTTCCAAAGGACTGCTACTATGAATAGCTTTAAGGTTCTGATCACATAGTATAGTGAACTCTATTTATTCAGCAGTAAACTAAAGCAAAACATTCACAGAAACCAAAGTTCAACATTCACAAGATATAACAACTTACTACTAAAGTGGCCACATTTTTTTTATTTTTTATTTTTTGCTTTTTGGAGGGAGGAAGGCAGGATAATTAGGGCTAAGTGACTTGCCCAAGGTCACACAGCTAGTAAGTGTTAAGTGTCTGAGGTCGGATTTGAACACAGGTTCTCTAGGGCCAGTGCTGTATTCACTGCGCCCCCTAGTCACCCTGTGACCACATATTCTTAAGCAAAATATATCAGTAAGTCACAATCTGAATCAATCAATATAAAATACCCATCTAAAATCTTCCTTAATTGTGATTGGAGACTGGCTTCCAGTCATTCTTAACTCAGTTACCCTTAAGGAGCAATTATCCTTAAGGAGTACAAAGTACAAAGGTCTCCCACCCCTAGGTTATAGTAAATCATGCTCTTGTCAGTCAGCACTAAGTATTCAAGGAAAGGTCCTTTCATCTTCACTTGAGGCTGACTCTCAAACTCCATGGTTCCTCTTCCATGCTCCCAGCTCTTGTCTGAATTCACCCAACTGTCACCTGGATTCACAGGTAGGCAGCTCCCAGCTCCTGGTTCAGCTACACACACATCAAGCTTAGCAGAGTCACAACAACATTTCTACACATTGCTGGCACCATCATCAATTCACTTTCTGCCTGTGAAATCAACACAGCCCAATAGACAGGACCTCTGTCTGAGAAATCAACACAAATCATCAGTAAAGTCCCAGGACCTCTGAAAATATCAGTAAACCCACCTTTAGGACTCATGTGAACAGACAGCAGGAAAGTCCTCTTTCAGGGATTCTGAAACAGCAGCAAGGTCCTAGTACTTACTTCTGTAACAACAGCAGTGTCCTCTATAAGCAGAGAGATCTGACAGAGTAACATCAACATAGACAAAGTGCCAGCACCACAACCATCTTTCCTCCTAGTTCTGTTTGGTCCCAGCTTGTACTCCTGCTTTTATATGGCAAGTTCCTCATTCTGTGGGCTTCACAAGTTCTGTTTTAACAAGGGCTTGATTATAATCACAGGCAAGGCTCAAAGACACTTGACTACCTGAAACAAAGGAGCTAAGTACTCCTTTGCTTGCCATTACAGAATGTAAAAATAATCAGAGTAGCAAAAGTCCATACCCCTATGTAAGGCTGTTTGCCCAAGTTGACATTTATAAATCATTCAAAAATGTATAAATCACAAAAAATTATCAACATTAACAAGAATGCTAACCATTTTATGTTTCTTCTTAAAGATGTCATAAATAAAGCAGAACTCTTTCCCAGTTCTCCTCTCTGCCCCCACTCTTCTCACCCACCAAGTGATACATATTTTTCATACATATTTGTATGAAAAACTGCATAGCATCTATTATTTTGTCAGCAGGGAGACCACATGATGTGGGAATGTTCTCCACTGACACAAATCTGTCTTCTTTGTTGATACATTCTAAGGAGCTATTTGAGGCACATAGAAAGGGTAAGAGACTTGCCCAAGGTCTTTTTGCTAATGTGTCAGCAGTGGGATGTGAACCCAAGTCTTCCCAACTTGAAGCCCAGCACTTTTAATATCTACTCTGCCATGCTAATTTCAATAATTCATTACGAAAGTACACAAATATTACCTTTTGACCTTATATCCAAATGAATAATTTATTCATTTGTCAGATCTAGCCATTGTGATTCTAAATTTTCATGACATTATAAATAGCTCAATCAATCAGTCAACATTTACTTTGCACCTGCTATGTGCCAGGTACTATGTTAAGCTATACAAAGAGGCAAAAGATAAGAGAACCCCTGTTCTCAGGGAGCTTACAGTCTAATGGGGGAAACAATATGCAGACAAGTGTATGCAAAGCAAGCTATGTATGGAATGAATTGTAAGTAATTAAAAGAGGGAAAACACTGAAAAAGATGTGCTAAATCCCCAGATTCTGCAAATAGAAGTCTTCTCTTTAGGAAATACCTACCTTCCCCCAAAT
Source organism: Gymnobelideus leadbeateri (assembly GCA_011680675.1). Taxonomy (NCBI): domain Eukaryota; kingdom Metazoa; phylum Chordata; class Mammalia; order Diprotodontia; family Petauridae; genus Gymnobelideus; species Gymnobelideus leadbeateri. Next base: position 56,250 of record WOXC01003415.1, read on the forward strand.
TTTTATTTAGTTAGTCTAAATTTTGATTGTGTGATCAAAATAAAGCTACCTTAATAGAGTATAAATTTTGTCATAATTAGGCCATTTTCATGTAAGACATTTAATTTTCATTGACTATAATAAATGCAAATTCTGACATTCTGCAAACTAGAATTGCATAGTTTATATTGGTGACTTTTGAATTCTTAGAAAAATTTTCTTCTAGGAAAAAATCTTTGCCTACAACTACATCTTCCCAGTACCTGGGGACTTTAAAGATCTTGGACCAGAAACCTTCACAGAAACAGGGCCTAGAGCTTGACAAAGCTGATTCCATACGGGCAGCTGTTTATCAGGTAAGGTAATAATAATGATATAATGGACATCAGAATATTTAGTTTTTCAGAAGAAAATCAGAAAATATTTCTATTCACACTTGGTAAGCAGTGAGAATACTCACTAGCCACATGGCAAATTGAAATAATTATTTTTTTAGAGTGACTTTAGTGGGCAGAAGGAGGAGATCAAGAAGATGAGCCAAAAAGTACATCAAAATATTCCGCATTTTAATAATAGATTATTATCGTATACAATCTGCATGTGTCTCTACTTCAAAGTTTGTGTCAAGGAATAATGTACATATAGGTTTTCCAATGGTGTATCCTAAATTAAAGCTTCTCTCATTTTTCATGGAAAAATAAAGTTTCATGACTTGTCAGCATTTCTAAAAAAGGAATTTGGCTCCTTTTTGGTGTAGAGCTTTCCACATTTTAAGGAACCATTGGGATTTCAGAAATAAGAAGTGTGTTACAATTCATATAAATAAAAATTAACACTTTACTCCACCTATTTATAAGAAAGACATATATATGTATACGCACACACACACGTATAATTACTGTCTACCTTTTTGGTAGCACTAGATAAAACATTAAATAAACTGCATAGACTAGGGTTCTTGGTCTTTTTTATTATGGACTCCTTTGACAGTCTAGTAAAACCTGTGGATCCTTTCTTAGATTAATCAATCACAAACCAGTGCACAGTGCAGGAGAGTAATAAACATAACTCTTCCTAGATCATATCACCTTGGAAGAGCCAGAAATATACAGGTCCCCAGAATTACCTCTGAAAACAGCTGCACAAAAACCTGAAGCCTGAGACAGTGCCCACTCTGCTTGGGAAGCAGAGCCCCACTTTAGCAAGAGTCAAGAAATAGCCTAGAAAATGAGCAAACAATGGAAAAAATTCTGATTGTAGAAAGTAACTGTAGTGACAAGGAAGATCAAGACACAGTCTGAAGGAGACATCAATGTCAAAATTCCTTTATCCAAAGCCTCAGTGAAAAGTATGAATTGGTCTCAGGTCATAGAAGAACACAAAAAAGAGTTTTAAAATCAAGTAAAGAGAGGTAGAGGACAAATTGGGAAGAGAAAGGAGAGTGATACAAGAAAATCATGGAAAAAAAAGAGTAAACAGCTTAGTAAAGGAAGCACAAAAATTACTGAAGAAAATAGCACTTAAAAAAAAGAATAGGCCAAATAGTAAAAGAGGCACAAAAATCCAATGAAGAGAATAATGCCTTGAAAAGCAGAATTGACTAAATAGAAAAAAGATGTACAAAAGTTCACTGAAGAGAACTCCTTAAAAAAAATAGAATTGGCTAAGTGGAAAAGGAGGTACAGAAACTCGCTGAAGAAAATAATTCCTTAGAAGTTAGAATTTGACAAGTGGAAAGTAATGACTTTATGAAACATCAAGAAACAAACAAAATCAAAAGAATGAAAAACAGAAGAAAATGTGAAATGTCTCATTGGAAAAACAACTGACTTGGAAAATAGATCCAGGAGAAATAATTTAAGAATTACTGGACTACCTCAAAATCATGGTCAAAAAGAGAGCCTAGACATCATCTTTCAAGAAATTAGCAAGGAAAACTGTCTTGAAATTCTAGAAACCACAGGCTAGAAGAGAAATTGAAAAAAATCCACTGATCACCTCCTAAAAGAAATCCCAAAATGAATATTATAGCCAAATTCCAGACCTCCCAGATCAAGGAGAAAATACTATAAGCATCTAAAAAGGAATAATTCAAATATTGCGGAGCCACAGTCAGGATAAGACAAGATTTAGCAGCTTCTGCATCAAAGGATCAGAGGGCTTGGAATATGATATTTGGGAGGGCAAAAGACCTAGGATTACAACCAAAAATCCACTACCCAACAAAATTGAGTATACTCTTTCAGGGGAAAAAATGGACATTCAGTGAAGTAGAGGACCTCCAAGAATTCCTGATGAAAAGACCAGAGCTAAATAGGAAATTTCACTTTCAGATGCAAAATGCAAAAGAAGCATAAAAAGGTAAACAGGAAAGAGAAATCATAAGGGATTTGACAAGGTTAAATTCCTTCCTGGGAAAGCAATTGTAACACCCAAAAACGTTCTTATTATTAGGACAGTCAGAAATATACATAGACAGCAGAGGTGTGAGTTGAATGTAATGGTGTGATTATCCAAAATTAAAATAAAATTAAGGGATGATAAAGAAGAATCCACTGGAAGAAAAGGAAAATGAGAGGTAGAATGGGATAAATTATCTAGCATAAAAGAGGCCTGAAAGATTTTACAGTGACGTGGGGAATGGGGAGGGGAGCATATACTTACTCTTACAGGAATTGGCTCAAAGAGGGAATAATATACAAATTCTTGGGTATAAGAAATCTGTCTTAACATACAGGAAAGTGGGAAGGGAAGGGGATAAGAGAAGGGAGAGGAGGTGGTGATAGAAGCGAGGGCAATTTGGGAGAGGTAAAAGTCATAAGCAAAACACTTGAGAATGGACAGCATAAAAGGAGAGAGGGAGAGGGAGAGAGATAAACAGGAAAATGGGGTGGGGGGAAGCATAGTTGGTAATCATTACTATGAAAGAAATTTTACAGTGAGTTTCTTTGATAAATACTTCATTTCCCAAACATATAGAAAATAAGTCAAATTTATAACCATTCCTCAATTAGTAAATGGTCAAAGTATATGAACAGGAAGTTTTCAGACAAAGTAGTCAAAGCTATCTGTAGTCATATGAAAAAAATGTGTTCTAAATCACCAATAATGAGAGAAATGAAAATTAAAACAACTCTGAGCTACTTGCACCCGTCAGATTGTCTAATATGGCAGAAAAGGAAATGATAAATATTCTAGGAGATATTGGAAAATTAAAACACTAGTGTATTATTACTGATTCAACCATTCTGGAGAGCAGTTTGGAATTATGCCCTAACGACTATAAAACCATTTTTTTAATTCAGCAATACCAGTACTATGTCTTTGTTCCAGAGAGATTAAAAACAAAAACCTACATGTACAAAATTATTTATAGTAGCTCTTTTAGTGGTAGTAAAAAAATGGAAATTGAAGGGATGTTCAACAATTGGGGAATGGCTGAATAAGTTGTTTTATATGATTGTGATGGAATAATATTGTGCTTTATGAAATTATGAGCAGGATGCTCTCAGAAAAACATGGAAATACTTACCGTGAACTGACGGAAAATGACACGAGAGAACCAGAAGAGCACTGTACACAATAACATCAACATTTTATAATTATCTACTGTGAATAAATTAGCTATTCTCAGCCATTATCCAAGACAGTTCTATAGCACTTAACATGAAAGTTACTGTCCATTTGCTGAGAAAGAACTGGTTAGAGTCTGAATACAAATCAAAGCTATTTCTTCTTTTCTTTCTTTATTTTTCTAATTGTTTTTTTCCTAGAATAGAATTTCTTTCATAGAATTAGTTGCATAGAAATATGTTTTGTGTCACTACACATATATGTCAAATTGCTGCCTTCTCAATGTGGGGGGTAGGGGGGGTGAGTCTGGAACTCAAAATTAAAAAAAAAGTATTCAGACTCTTTTTTGCATATTATTGGGGAAAACAAAATATTAAATAAGATTTTTAAAAGCCATGTTCTTTTGGGAACTTTGAATCACATAGTTTTTTCCCCCTTGCTTTTATAGGATTGGCTTGGGAAGAAAAATTTATGTTTTCAAGAACTTCAAAGGATTAAAAAGAATGAAGCTGAAAATTTAAGAATACAAAATGAACAGGTATCTAGAAAAGAGTATAATGAAAGAAATAATATAAATGTAAATTTTAATTATAATTAAATGAACTTGTGAAAAGTATCCAGTTTTTTGTATGAATTATGGGTAAAGGCACTGCTATCTACATTTATGCTTGGAGATGTGTTGCTTAGCTTTGCCAGTATTAGTTCCAAGTATAAAATCAACCACTTTAACTTTCTATGATTTAATAAAAAAGTTTCCCAGTTCATTGTAAGGTTTATGTGAAGGTTTTCAACAGGGAAGATTACATGATTGAGGTTTGGTATTTATTTTATTAAAGTGCCTCAAGGGCTTTTGAACTAACTCTAGAACTATGCTTCAAGTTGTAAAATAGCAGAGTTATTAAGTTACTTAGTCCACTTTCTTTAGATGTTTTAATCCATGGGTTCTGGTTTATGTGCTCCAGTATAGTTGTTCTAGAATACTTTTGTTGTTTAGTCATTTTCAGTTCTGTCTGACTCTTTGTGACCTCATATGGAGTTTCTTGGCAGAGATATTAAGAGTGACTTGCCATTTCTTTCTCCAGCACATTTTATATATGAGGAAACTGAGGCAAACAGGTTTAAATGACTTGCCCAGGTCCCACAACTAGTAAGTTTTTGAGGCCAGATTTGAACTCAGGAAGATGAATCTGCCTGATTCCAGGCTCTTTATGTACTGTACCACCTAGCTGTTCTTCTAGAAGACTAGCACACTGAAAATAGCACCAAATTGATTGACTTTGCAAGGTATTCCAGATCCAAATCTCAACTCCAGAAAGTTCTACATTATTCCCTTCCTTTCGTTTCTCCTCCCCTAACAGAGGAGAACACATGAACAAGCAAACATTCAAACAGTTGTTAGGTGTGCTTCAATAAGGTTAAACTCTAGTCCACTCTAGTATAACAAGTTGATAAGTCTTGTATTTTGTTTTGTTTTTGTTTTTCTATTTAGGATCAAGACCATTAAGTAGAAGAACATCTAGGCAGACATGAAGTTAGAACTAGGATAACAGGTCAGTCTGAGAGAGCAGGGTAAGAGGTATGTGTAGGGAATTCCAGACTGTGGTGAGCAGCTAGAAGCCAGGTGAAGATCAAGGTTGAGTGAAATTTAGAACTGAAGTGACAAGACTAGAGTTTGAATACACTCAAAGAAATTGTAGATCAGAACAAAGAAAGTAATTGGGAATTGGAACAAAAGTCATTAAGAGATAAGATCAGGGAAGGGAGCTATAATGGTTGGACACAGAAAGGAAGTCAGGCAATCAGTTAGGCAACACTGATCTCTCCAGTATGAGTAGCAAAGGACCAGCCCAAGGAGTCAGGGTATGAGGCCAGAACCCAAGCAAAGAGAGTAGCAATATGTCACAGGTTAAAAGCTAGGTAAAAACTGAGAACAGACACAGGGCATTCAGGAACAGAATCAGTCCAGGAACTTTATGTGATCTTCCTATGATTGTATTATGTCTTGCTTAAGTCTCATAAGTAGAATGACATAGCTGAATTGGGAAAATGTACTTAGTACTAAATACTGGATTGTACAAAGATAATTTCTAGAAAATGACTTTCATTTGAATACTCCACAGACCATAGCTCAAAATCTGTATTATGTCATGCAAATTTTAATCATCCTTTTTTATTTGGAGCCTTTTTTGTGCCTGACTTACACAATAATTATTAAACTAATACCTTAGCATTCATTCAGTTGTGATGAACATGACATTAAAATACTCCTAGTATGTCAAAAAGAGTATCTTAATCCCGTATGACAGTAAATGAAGTAACATCGTTGTATCCCTATAGCTTAGTCAGTTGGACTTCCTGCTTATCTTCTTAGCAGTACCGTTTCACTTTTGTTCTCCCCACTCCACATAGACATGTAGATAGATTTATTGCCATTGTCACAAACTATACCCACTATTATTAATTATTAATATTATTAATTCAACATTTTCCAGTATTATTTAGTTTGCTACTTACTGTTTATTTCAGCAGAAGTGCAGGGCTCCCATAACTTTGGTCTTTCGAACATTTAAGAGGTATGTCAAGTTATATAACATACAAATTACTTCTCTAATAATTGACTTGCTGTAGTAATTTTAAATTCCTTATTTTTTTTTTAAATCTAAGTGTGACGATGATAAAAGCTATATAAAATTTATACGTTTGGTGCGGGTAGGTGGCACAGTGAGTAGAGCACCGGCCCTGGAGTCAAAGGACCTGAGTTGGGATCCGGCCTCAGACACTTAACGCACACACAAACAGAAACCTAGCCGTGTGACCTTGGGCAAGTTACTTAACCCCAATTGCCCTCCAAAAAGAAAAAAAAAATTTACACATCTATCTCACCCCCATCACTTCTCCTTCTCCTCTCTCCCTCCTTCTTCCCCCCTCCCAAAAAAGAAAGGAGCCAAGAAAGAAGAAGCATCAGCATCTTTTGAAGCCTGGAAAGCTATGAAAGAAAAGGAAGCAAAGAAAATGGCTGCGAAGAAAAAACTGGAGGAGACAAGGATGAGGCAGATAGAGGAGGAGAACGCTGAGAAGAAGGGAGAAGCACAAAAAGTAATGACGAGATCTGAGTGCCTCTCATGAGGTTCAGTTTGAGCTGGGCTTTGTTAAAATTAATGTTAAAATTTGTTGTCACCCCACGGGTGTGCTTTAGCACATAGAATACATTTTGGGAAATAAAGGATAGGAGGAGGCGAACTATGGCATGTTCAAGGAATAAGAAAATCTTTCACATTTTTTTAGGCTTTTGAAAAATGGAAAGAGAAAAAATTGGAATACCTTAAAGAGAAGAACAAAAAGGAGAGAGAATATGAAAGAGCCAAGAAAAAGAAAGAAGAGGAAGATTATGCTGAAAAGATAAAAGACAATTTATCAGCAGTTGAAAAATGGTAAAGTCAGGGATTAAATGTTTTAATGCTTTTAAAATACTTTAGCATTTCAATAATCTATGATTGTTTTCATTTGAGAGTACTTCCTCCACTGATGTGGCTTCCAGCCCCTCTCTGTTACTCGGTAGATGACCTTCAAGGGTAGCCACCACCAAAAAATGAATCCCAGTAAAGTCAGTCCAGTAAGAATCTTCTTTACATTGCAATTCTCAATAGATCAGATAGATAAAACCATACAGAGAGTTGCTAGGAAACTCTGGGATCTTTTAATTCCAACCCTTTCACTTGCTAAAGGAGGAAATTGTGTCTAGTGACTTACCTCAGGTGAAACAGGTAACAAGTAGCAGAACTGAAATTCATCTGACTTTGACAGGGTCTTTCTTCTGCACTGCTCATATAAAAGAACTTCCTTTCTGCTGTAGCTTTCCAGAACTTGTGCCATCTTCATGTCACAATGTGACATCAGAGGAGGTCTTTGATGAAAAGATGGTTTTTAAACTTCTAAGAAATAGACATAGTATCATCTTGTGACAAGAGCACCACATTTAGAGTTCGGCACCTTTGGTGTGAATGCTGGCTGGGAGCTTTAGTCTCTTGTCTGGTTTTGTCAGATCAGTTCATCTCTCACAGGTTTACTTTTTTCATCTAAGCTGAAGCTTTTAGTAATTAATTCTTACAGTACCAATGCCTACACAGTGGTGTTTTGAAGAAAGCATTTTGTAACCCTTAAAGCACAATGAAAATGCTGTTATCACTGTTTCAAAATTTAATAGGTTTTGTTATAAATTCTTTATTTCAAACAACTTCATTAAACATCTGTATATATACATACATGTGTACATACAGATAGATATGTGTGTATACATACACGTGTAGGTATACACATATATATACTCCACAAATATATGACAAAGCAAATGAAAAGCAAGGGAAAATGTACTTTGGAAATTCTTGTATTCTCCTTGTAATGTTCCATTCTTTTATCCTGGTAATAATAGGCATGAGCAGAAAGACCTTCTCATCAGACAGAAGATGAAAGAGAAAATAAATGAAAGAAAAAAAGAAGAAATAAAAAGGGTTGAAAAAGAAGATAAAGATAAATTGGCTGTTAATGAATATGAACGGTGGCTGGTATGTATTCTTTTATACACTCCTGTTTTGTTTTTTTAATAGGTACATTTCTCAGCCTATCATTTGTAATGATCATGTATCGTGTCAAGTTAATAAGTAAATTTATTAATAAGTCTTACTTTTTTCTAGCATCATAATTGGTATTTTGGAATGGGCAGTTTTACTTTTACATTTTAACAAGTATTTGCCTCCTGTTCATTTCTACATTTATTAAGCACTTAGCTATTTTTATGCACAGTTCTAGGGTACAGTGCAGGTGGGATCTCTTCCTTACTTGAACTTCCATTCTACCTTAGGAGGGAGGGTAGGAACTGAGACATTTACAAAGATATATGATTATAAGCTAGAGTATAATGGAGCCAAAAAACAGTGATCCAAACTAAGTATTCTCAAAAAATTTGAGGAGAAAAAAACAGATATGGATTATGTTATAACATATAAGCAGTTATCTTAGGTCCCATGGGGAATAGAGATGAATAAGGTACATTATGGTTGTTGGGCTCAGGACGGGCATCATCATAGATAGCTGACCTTTCAGCTCTGGCTTAAAAGATAACTAAGCTTTTGACATAAATAGAGGGAAATGGAATTCAGGTTAAAGGATTAGAATGAGCAAAGGTACAATCCACAAGGGGAGTCCATTTTGTTTGGAAAGTAGGGAAGCAGTAGATCATAAGAATGGAAAGTTAGGTTGGAGCCAAAATCATATCCTTCTTTGTGTGCCAGTCCAAGGAACTTACCATTTGGTAATTGAGAAGCTAGAACAAGAAGTCAAAGACTGCTCCAAGGTTTTGAGCCTGGGTGATCAAGATGATGGCAGTGGCAGTAATATTAAAAGAAACTCTCAACATCTGAAGTAGAGAGACTGAGGGGAAAGATATATCCAGCCTAAGATATATTGCGTCAAGGACACGAGATACAGATATCCAGGAAACAAGGTATGGATTTTTGAGTGATCGACACAGATGTCGAAACCAAAGGAATAGGAGAGGGCTTTTTGGTTTTTAATAGCAACACAAAAAAACTTATATTGAGGAGATAGGAAAAAGAGACAGATTATTTTTTTTAAAAAATAGTAGTAGTAAAGAATATTTAGGGCTGGAAGAAGTCTTAGAGAACATCTACTATTTTTTAAGGTAGAAAATAGGAAAGTGCCGTGCTCATGGGCACATAAAAGTAAATCAAAGGCAGAATTTGAGTTCAGGTTCTTTGACTGCAAATCCAATGTTTGATCCTTTTTACTATTAGCATTTATATTAATCCTAATGGAACATTAAATCTCCTAATCTGGAGTTAGGGCCAGGAAAGTTCAGGGTAACTGAAACCAAGGAAACAGTTTCAAGTAAACTGTGATCAGTAGTATCAAATGGTGCATGGATGTTGAGATGAATAAATATATGGGAAAAGCCATTGGATTTTCGACTTGGAAGTTTGTTGACCTTGAAGACAGCAATTCCAGCTGAGTGCTAGAATAGGAGTGCCAGTGGTAGAAGCCAAGTTGCAAAGAATTGACAAGGGGGTGGGTTGTGAGGACTTGTAGCTTGTGAGAGCAGACTCTTATAGACTGTGCCGTAAGGCAGTCCAGCTGGAAAAAAAAAGATGTTAGCTTGATGAATTTAGGGAAGAATGTTTTAGGATAAATGACACTTTTGTATAGTTGTATGTAGAGGGGAAAACCTATAGAGAGAAGATTGAAGATTTGTGGGAGGGTAAGGATAATTAATGGAGTAGGGTGCTTTAGTCCCCATTTCAGCCATTTCTTCTTGGATTTCCCATCACATCAATCTAAATATGTCTAAAACTAAACAGCTTTTCTATTTCTGTGAATAATAGCAACCATCTTCTCAGTCACTTAGCTTCAAGACCACAAAGTTATTTTAAAATTCATTCCATACCCCTTATTGTTAAATCTAATTAGTTTTAAAATCCCATCAACAATTTCTTCAAAATAGATTCTGTCTTTCCCCCTTTTTTAATCAAAATTTAAACCTTATTCTTCACTTAAATGTTATTCCACTTTCAATTTTTTATTTAAACTTTTAAATTCATATTTCAAAAAGGCACCTTTGATACTACCCTGCTCAAAATCTGGAATGGCTTCCTATTTAACTTTGAAGTATAAAGTATAAACTCCTTAGTTTGGAATTCAAAGTCCATTGTGTTCCAGAAAAATAAACCCTTTTGAGATTAATCTCCCACTACTCAAATCAAAGATACTTACTTCTGCTAAACTGGTTTGTTCATTCTCCTTCAAACCTACTTTGTGCTTTACTTTGCCAGTGCCTTTGTTCATACTATCTTCAGTACCTCCCCACTATCTCTCCTGATCAGATTTCTATGGATCCTACAAAGACCAGGTCACTTATTTCCTCTTTTGTGAAGCTGTTGTCTCTGATAATCCTAACCTGTTTTGTTGTTGTTCAGTCATTTTTCAGTCACGTCTGACTCTGCATTTGGGGTTTTCTTGGCAAAGATAGTGATGTGGTTTACCATTTCCTTCTCCAGCTCATTTTGCAGTTGAGGAAGCTGCAGGAAACAGGGTTAAGTGTCTTGCCCAGGGTCACACAGCTAGTAAGTATCTGAGACCAGATTTGAACTCAGGAAGAGGAGTTTTCCTGACTCTAGGAGGGGATATTCTCTCTACTGTGCCACCTAGATGCCCTGTGATTTTTATTCCTTCTGAATTCCTGAAGCATTTAGCACTCATACCATGGGTGACCATGTCCCTGTTAGCACTGAGCACAGTGCCTTATAGCTAGTAAAATATCTCATGGTTGTTGAATGGAGTTAAATTGAATTACTAGATTGTAAGCTCCTGCAGGGCAAGTTTTATTTCTTATGCATCTTTACATTCCTGTATCAGATAGTTAGAAAAGTCTTCATGGAATAGTGAGGATTTTAACTGGACCTTGTGTGATAGATAGAATTGGGGTAAGCATAGAGGAAAGAAAAGGAAAGTATAGATTTAGAGAACAGCATGAGTGCAAGAACAAAGGCAGCACCTGCCTTTTTTGTTTGTGAGGGCATCACCGCTGGGAAAGGAGAGATGGTATTGAAAGAAGGTTCTAGGATACCATCATCCCTCAGCTCCCCAGTCTTATTCCTACCACATTCCCAGTCAGTTGTGTAATCTTGTTTCTTCACAACATGTCTTGAATTTGTCCCCTTCTTTCCTCATTCAGCCACCACTCTTGTTCAGGCTTTCATTCTTTCTTACCCAAATTTTATTTCAGTTTATGTTTACATTCAGAATTTTATTTCTCATAATTGGTCTTCCTCAAATATATCTTTCATATAGTTTCCAAAGTAGTTTTTTTTTTCAAAAGCACAGATCTGAAGCCATTCCTTATTCAATAAAGTCTAATTGTTCCCTCAAGGATTAAACATAAATTCCTTAGTTTAACATTTAAAGAACTTCATAATCTACCTAAATCTTCCTTTCTAGACTTTCTGAATTTTCCTCCCTTTCCAGTGCATTATGTTGCCCAGGCAAACTGACCTTTTCAGTGTTCCTAACATGCCACTCCCATCTTGCTTACATGGCCCCCTGCACCAACTGAATGTACTCCCTAGCCTCCCTCAAGATTCAGTTAAGGCTCCCCAGTTCAGAGACCTTTCCTCATCCCTGCAGTGGCTGGTGGCTTCCTTCCCTTAAGATCAGTTGCATGAATACATTCATAGATTCTGCATCTAACAGCTTGTAAATAGAGAGCGTAAGTCATTCTTTTACTCCGGCTTTATGCCATCCCATTTATCCACAGGAGCTCTACCAAACGTTTCATCCCTTTACAAACCTCTTGTGGCTTCCCATCCCTCCGCCCAAGCTGAGAACCTTGACTCCGAAAAATGAGGCCATTTACCATGAAACTTCCCCTCTCCCCTCTTCTGCATCTCATATCGTGGCCTTCCGCCACTATCTCCTTCCTCATGGCTCTCTCACATGATGAGTTGGCCTTCCTCTTTACCAAAGTCAGCCCTTCTACCTGCTCAGGTGATCTCATTCTATCCAATCCCTTCCAACTTCCAACTCTGTTAATGATTTTTAGTCTTTCCAGTATACTGGTTCATTCCCTACTACCTGCAAATATGCCCATGTCTCCCCCACCCTAAAAAAGAACTTTCTTTTTGACAGAACTTTCTTTTTGATAGATTCTTCTATCTCTGCTGACACTGTATATCTCTTCTACCCTTTGTAACTAAACTTCTTGAAAAGGCTATCTATAATAGGTGTCTCCACTGTCTCTCACTCTGTTCTTAACCCCTTTTTTCCTTGCTCCTGACCTTATCATTTCACCAAAAGTTCTCTCTCCAAAGTTACCAGGCCTCTTAGTTGCCAAATCCAGTCCTTATTCTACTCAACCTCTCTGCAGCCTTGACACTCCTAGATCACTCTCACCTCTCTAGGTTTTAGGACCTCACTCTTTGTTATGTTCCTGACCACCCTTTCCTCATCTAGATCACACTGCCCTAAGAACCTTGGAGTTATTCTTGACTCCTCAGTATCTGTCACCCTTCATGTCTAATATGTTGCCAAGGCCTGTCCAGGTCACCTTTGCAATATTTTTCATGAATACATTCCCTTTTCTCCTTTGATACTGCAACCACTCTGGTTCAGGCCCTCATTACCTCATACTTAGATTATTGCAATAGCCTGCTGGTGGATCTGCCTGCCTCAAGTCTCTCCTTTCTCTGGGCCATCCTCCATTCAGCTGGTAATGTGATTTTCCTAAAATGCAGGTCCAACCATGTCACTTCCCCTAACCAGTCAATAAACTTCAGTCGTTCTCCATCACTTCCAGAATCTAATACAAATGCTGTATTTGAGATTCAAAGTCCTTCTTCCTACCTTTCCAGTTTTCTTATACCTTAGTGCCTGTCATGCATTCTTTGATCCTATGACACCAGCCTCTTGGCTGTTCCACAAACAAAACACTCCAACTGTTGGATCCAGGTATTTTCTCTGCTTGCCTCTCATGCCTGGAACACTCTCTCTCTTCCACTCTGAACTCTCTGGCTTCCTTTAAGTCCCAGCTAAAATCCCACATTCTATAGAAAGCCCTCTCCAACTCAATTATAATGTTTTCCTTTTCTTGATTATTTCCTATTTATCCTGTATACAACTTGTTTTGTACATATCTGTTTGTTGTCTCCCCAATTAGATTTTGAGCTCCTTGAGGGCAGGGGCAATCTTCTGCCTCTTTTTGTTATCGCCAGTGCTTAGCATAGTACCTGACACATAGTAGGTGATTAATAAATATTTGTTGATTGATAGACAGTGAAGATTTAGTAGGTCATCTGCATAAGATAATAGAAAGTATAAGAATTCAAGAATTCACCTCCAGAAATCAGTGGTGTAGAAAACAGAGTAGTGGACCAAATGGCAGAGTTATGGGGAATGCTCCCAGTTTGAAGTTAGGAAGATGAGAAAGTACCATTAAATGTACAGAAGTTATTGTAGAAATGTATATGAGATCCAGAATCAGTAGTCCTCGAAAGACTATTGAATAATTTGGTCATAGCATATGGAAGGGAATGTAAAAAGCATCTTATTTTATGGATAAGATCCAGAAGAGATAAATAACTTTACCAGAGTTATGCTGAAACTAATTAGCAGAGCCAAGATGGAAATACAGACCCTCTGAAAGCTGATCCATTACTTTTTCTACCATACTACATTGTTTTTCTTATGTAACCATTTGATTAGTTCATCCATCACCTTCAAAAGATCTATTTGTAATTATATGCCATTGCTATTTTCATCACTCATTGTTCTCTTGAAAATGACCAGATGGTGGAAGCAAAATACTTTTTTATTGTGCTATATTGTGCTAAGTCTTCCATAAAAACAGCTTGAGATATCACTATGCAATAAAAATGTAGGCAGTTTGAATACTTATTTTCATTTAGGGATATATCAAGGCTTTTTAGGAAGATAGCCTTTTTTTGCTTTTAATGTTAAAAAGGGATATCTTTTGAAAAATCTTCATTTAGAGCAAACTTCAGTAAATGTAAAGAGTACTTCAGCTCTTGCATATAGCAGTATATGCTACAACTGTCATTGCTGTAAGAGAATAGAAGGCAGATAGAGCCATCAAGTAATACTTTTAAGGACAGGTGGCAATCATGGAAGAAGTATCTTGAGAAAGGTATTGACCTGCAGAAAAGCATTGGATTATATCAATATAACAACAACTATAACTACCATTTTCATATATAGTACTTTGTTTTGCATAGATCCCATTTTATCCTCACAACAACCCTGAGAGGTGGGTGCTATTATTATTATTATTATTATTATTATTATTATTATTATTATTCCTATTTCACAGATGAGGAAACTAAGGCAGGTAGAGGTTCACTGACTTGCCCAGAGTCACACTGCTAGTAAGTGTTTTAGGTCAGATTTGAAGTCAGTCAGGTCTTCCTGACTCCAGACCCAGCACCCTGCTGTACCACTGTGCTACATATAGAAGTAAAGGGTGGGTGAAGTAATTTATTCAAGATCCCACAGGCAGTAAATGGTCAAGACCAGTAAAATGGGCAAGAGATCTGAAAAATATCCATACAGAAACACAATGTTAACCATGCATAGGACTCATTTGCTTCAAAGCCACCTATAGAAAAACTAACACTTCTTTGTCAAAATGGAAGAAAAAGATTAATAAAAATTCTGAGGGCACATGATTAGCAAATAAAAGTCTTGCAGAAATGCTTTTGGAACAAGCATATATTACTTTTTCAAATAATAATGAAAGCTAACAGTACTATATATGCCACACTATGTGTTAACTATAACTGAAACTTTTTAACCTCAGGCAAAGCTTGTAAAACAACTGATATCCAAAAGCAGTCAAAAAGTCTTTTTATAATACCTGCATAAACTCAGGCAAACAGATGACAGGGTTATTTTTTATTCCAAGCCCTTCAGTTTCTTAATGTAGAAACTGCTAGATCTTGTGTTATCCTGATTGTGTTTCCATTATACTGAAATTGTGTTTCCATTATACTGAAATTGTGTCTTCCTGACTGCTTGTAATATTTTCTCCTTGACCTGGGAACTCTGGAATTTGGCTATAATATTCCTAGGAGTTTTCTTTTTGGGATCTTTTTTAAGACGCAGTGAGTAAATTCTTTCAATTTCTATTTTACCCTCTGGTTCTAGAATATCGGGGCAGTTTTCCTTGATAACTTCTTGAAAGATGATATCTTGTTTTTTTTTTCTTGATCATGGCTTTCAGATAGTCCAAGAATTTTAAAATCATGTCTCCTGGATCTATTTTCCAGAGGTCAGTGGTTTTTCCAATGTGATATTTCACATTGCCATCTGTTTATTCATTCTTTTGGATCTGTTTCATAATATCCTGCTTTCTCATAAAATTATTAGCTTCCATTTGCTCCAGTCTGGTTTTTAAGGAATTATTTTCTTCAGTGAGCTTTTGAACTTCCTTTTCCACCTGGCCAGTACTGCTTTTTAAGGGAATTCTTCTTCTCCTCATTGGCTTTTCGGACCTCTTTTGCTGTTTGAGTTAGTCTATTTTTAAGGTCTTATTTTCTTCAGTATTTTTTTAGGTCTCCTTTAGCAGGATGTTGATCGTTTTTCATGATTTTCTTGCATCACTCTCATTTATCTTCCCAATTTTTCCTCTACTTCTCTTACTTGATTTTCAAAATCTTTCTTGACATCCTCCATGGCCTGTGACCAATTCATATTTTTTCTTGGAGGAATTTTGACTTTGTTGTCTTCTTCTGGTTCTATGTTTTGATCGTCTTTGTCACCAAAAAAAAATTCTATAGTCTGATTGCACTTCCTCTGTTCATCTTGCCAGCCAATTACTTGACTTTTGAGCTCTTTGCTATGGTAGAACTCTTGCTTCCAGAGTGGAGAGTGCCGTGTCCCAATTTTTGGTGTTTTGTGCAGCTGTTGTCAGAGCTTCTTCTAGGCACCTGTCTCAGAACTATAAGGAGGACTGCCTCTCTGCAGCCTCAACAGACTCTGCCATACCAGCACTCCTCACCCTAGGACTGCCACCCAAGACTTGATCCAGATCCAAGCAGGGCAAAGCAAGAGAATCCTGCCTCAGAGCCAGCAAAGAAGTTTCCCGCAATTGTCCTCTGGTAAGCTGCTTGTTCTGCCCACTATCTTTGGGCCTAGAGACCCAGAAGCAGCCACTGCCATTGTTGCCTCTACTGCCCCAGGGGCAGAGGCCAGACCATGCTCTTATCTCACTCAGGGTCAACAGAGTTCCCCACTGACCTTTTACTTTTTCTTTGGTGTTTATGGGTTGAGAAGTCTGGAAACTGCCACAGCTACCAGTGATTCAGTCCTTTGAGGTCTGTTCCAGCCCATCTGTGCCCGAGTGGCCCATGTGGAACTGCACTCCACTTCCAGCCCAGTGTAATAGATCCTTCCTGTTGACCTGCCAGGCTACCTTCAGCAGGAGATTTGTGTTCCTCTGTCACTTTGTGGGTTCTGTGGCTCTAAAATTTGTTTAGAGTCATTTTTTATGGCTATTGGGTGTGTTTGAGGAGGGAGTTCAAGCAAGTTCCTGCTTATACTCTGGCATATTGGCTCTGCCCCCCCGCCCAATAATTTTCTACTGAGTATTATATGTCTGCTCTGTTCCACTGATCTACCTTTCTATTTCTTAACCAGTACCAGATAGTTTTGATAATTACTACTTTATAATATATTTTATGATCTTAAACTGCTAAGCTTTCTTCCTTTACATTTTTTCATTAGTTTCTTTGAAATTCTTGACTTTTTGTTCTTCCAAGTGAATTTTCTTATTTGTTATTCTTTTCCTTCTTATGGTATTTTATGAACTCTATCCAGGCCAACTTTGGGTATTCCTTTCCACCCCTAACATGGCTAGGGCCCCCAGTCCTGATACTGGGCAAATGCTTTTGTTCCCTAAAGTTCCTCCTGAATGCAAACTTCAGTTCATTCCTCTGCCTTTGAACTGAAAACAGGGATTCTGCTCTCTTGCAAATGCCCACAACCAACAGGGTCCCTGGCCCTCTGCTCCTGAGCATGTACTCGCTCCTCACTAGCCCGCACGCTGATTAACACTGCTGGGCCTGGCATCATAAGACACCAGAAGGTCCATCACTCTTCCTTTACTTAGTTCTCTGACCCCCCCCCCCCACTATGTCCGAAAGGTGAAAGTTTCTGTTATTAGGCTGCCTCACAACCCAGCTACCCTCAAGGCTTGCTGTTTATTCATTGTGTTGCCCTTCACTCTTTCCCAAGATCCTCTTAGAAACTTAGAAGGACAACTGCTTTATCCCAGCTTTTATTTCTGCCACTCTGCATTCACTTTGAGGTGATGTTCTGTCTTGTTTTGGCAGGAAATTGGGAGAGCCTGGTATTTTCTGACCTACTCCACCATTTCAGATGACTGAGTTATTCATTTTTGTTTACAAAACAAAGGTTTATGATAGTAATTTAGGACTAGGCCATTGCCCCAAAGATTACGGAAAGATTACCTGTACTCGATGTTCAAACTACGCAAGGAAATGGTAGAAGCCATGTAAACCTCACTACATCATTGAGAACTCAAATAGTAAACTCTACTAGATCTGAAATATAGACAAAATCATTGTCCGCAACTGCTCATTCATAGAATTGATAAAAGCTTAAAAATAGTTTTCAATAGATGTCACTATATAGAATATTCATAATCATCAGATGACAATGAATAGAAAGCTTAGAAAACATAGAGACTAGAGGGAGAAGTCAGAATTGTGTGTGAAGACAAGGTACATGTCATTGTAGTTTGTCCTTGTGATGCCATCACTGAGCATCCAGAAGATGAGCTTACAACCCAGTAAATTATCCAAGGAAACAGTGGGAAATCCTGTAACACGCCACTGAAAGCTGTAATAACTTTACACCTATGAAATAAATACCAGCAAGACATGACCTGGGGTCTAGATTTATGCACCAGAAATTCACTGTCTTTTATGGATGGTTAGATGATAAATCTCCGTAATACAAATGCATTCCTCAAAATATCCTGCATAATGTAATCAATAAACTATACAGGTTCTAAACTATCATTGACCTAACTGTTGTACTTGACTTAGTAATTGATTTATGAAAGTGTTTAATGGGTTTTACCATCCTAGATGCTCAGCCAAACTACACAGAATGAAAAGTTTTAGAATATATCAAGATGTTACTATCCTTGTTGTTCTGTCTGCTGTTGGACCAGCACTGAGGATGCTTGCAGTGAGCATATAGAGGATAAGCTATTGCATCCTAATACAATTACAAACAGCATTTATTTTAACCACCTGGATCAGCAGTCTGTAGAACACTGAATATAAAGAAATTTCTGGATGGCAAGTTGTATAAGGACCATTTCTACTTGAACCTCATCAAAAGAGATGAGAATGGAATAATGATAGTTATCATTGTTAGCTATTTACATAGCTCTGAGATTTGCAAAGTATTTTGTATGCATTATCTCAAGTAGGTGCTGTTATTATGCCTGTTTTTTCAGATGAAGAAATTGCTGCTCATAGAAGTTAATTCACTTGCTCACAGTTACACAGCTAATAGGTATCTTGCTGAGGTCTTCCTGAAAACAGACTGAGGTTTCCTTCAATCCAAGTCCAGTGGTCTACTATGCTACACTCCCCAGGAGTGAGAGATTGAAGAGGAGAGAGCAAGTAGATAATCAAAAGGGCAGCTTCTGAGAGAACACAGAATCAAGCACACAGTTAGAGGGGTTGGCCTTGGGAAGAAGGATCATTCTTTTGTCAGAGACTACAGCAAAGGAAGAAATAGCCGGGGATGGTATAAAGTACTTTTGAAAAACAAAATATAGAAAAGGAAAGCATTCACAACACATCACCTTTTATACAGGGTACTTGCTTCAGCTCTCCTGTGAATGAGGCTTCCTGGCCTCATGGAAAGACAAGATTTAATTTATTTAGCAGACAGCACACAGGACACAAGGGCAGATGACATAATCTAATGAGATCTGCCTATTTGTTTCACCTTGCTATTATTCTCTAGACTCATCAGTCTATTCCCCTATGTTCTAGGCTCTTCCTATACCATAACTCACTTGTGTATTTCTTCCCTATATCTCCATTGCCTTCAAATATATTTGGGTTATGAATAATAATCATTTAAAAAATTCTATTGACCCTGCCAAACTATCATTCCACATCTGCCTTCTATTTCATTGCCAAATACATAGTTATTTACCCTCCCTGCCTCTATTTCCACGCAACCTATTTATCAGTTCTTTACAGTTGGGCTTTTGATTCCATTCCCTGCTGAAATTGCTCTCTTAACAACTGGCAAGTGCTTTGCCCTATAGCAGACACATCAAAAATATTTGTTGAGTTGAATTGGATGACAGACTGTGTCACAGATGTCCTCAGGAAATTGCAATTAATTAGCATTTTAAATCATATATTTATCTTCATAACTACCTTTTAATGTATATACACAGTTTTATTCTATCTAGTTCCAGCTATGTAGCAGATTTTTTTCCTCTCCTCAATCTGTCATTTCTTGATAATAAATTAGGTACCTAAGGAAGTAGATTAGCTTTTTCAAACCCTAGGGTACTATTTAGCTTACCAAGTGCTGGTAAGATCATTATTTTAGCATCAAAGGATAGTTAATTTGATTGGCATTGGCAGCATGTTTGGATAATAAAAATATTTTTGACGTCATAAATACAAGCAGGCAATAATAACATTTTGTCTAGATGAAATTGAATTTAAAAATAAAAGGAAAAGGAAAAATATATATGTATACATATATAATATGTAAGCATATAGTTTTATGTATATATATGTATATAATTTAATCAAATGAAAAAGCAAAGTATACATTTTAGGGGATATGTGAATAATAAGGATACAAGGATAACCAAAATAAAACATTTATTTTTCATCTTATTAAATCATCATACCTATATATCTTATGTTACATAAAAGTTTATTTCTTTTTAAAATGTGATTTCTTCTGGAAAAAATGCTCTTTTATATATGCACTTAAACACAATCTATGATATTTACCCGTTTGATGTTTTTTCTTCATTCAAATATCTTATTGCATATCTTGTATATAGTTTTATTTGGTGAAAAAAACTTCCCATTTCCACCATATATGCCTTAAAAAATGTCTATCCATCAAAAAGAAAGTGTTACTGCCGTGTCTCCATGTGACTGGATTTTTAAGTCCATCATTATAATGTCGTTGTTCTTTTTGACCTTTTCCTCCTTCCTACCTGGAATGAAATGTAAGTTTAAAACTTTTTGTTAGTTGGTAAAATTTATTGACAAAAATTTTATCTACATATATATTCTAAATCCCTGCTAATCAGCAATAGTCAGTTTTATGTTAGTGTATAGAGCACTAAACTAAGCCTCACAGATCATCAGTGTATTCATTGTATTCATCAGTTCCATGTATTTTTCCAACCTGAGTTTGAGTTCTGGCTCTACCACTTATTAGCTGGAAGAACTTGCACATCATTGAGTATCTCTGAGTCTCTGCTTCCTCATCTTAAAATGAAGATACTAATACCTGCATTATGTACATCCCAGTGTTGTTGTGTATGTCAAAAGAGATAACATGGATAAAGTAATTTGAAATTGTAAAGTACTTTATGAATGTGATTATTATTACTATTATCATTATAGAATAATTACAACCTTCTGTTTTATTTTTAGGAGAAGAAAGACAAAAAACAAAAACATGAGAAAAAACTAAAGAAACATCTTGTTCTTTATGCATCTGAATCATTTCCTCAGTGGAGTTCTCCAAGAAAACTTGCACCAACAAAAAATTGAGAATTCTATTTCCAATCCTGTCCAATCCTTATTTAACAGTAACCAATTTAAAAGGGGTTTCTGAGCATACTTCGTATATTTTATTTTATTTTATTTTTTTTTATTTTTATTATTATTATTTTTTTTTTTTTTTTGCTTTTTGGAGGGCAATTGGGGTTAAGTAACTTGCCCAAGGTCACACAGCTAGGTTTTTTTGTTTGCATGTGCATTGTGTCTGAGGTCGGATCCGAACTCAGGTCCTTCTGACTCCAGGGCCAACCCTCTACTCACTGCGCCACCTAGCCGCCCCCTGTATATTTTATTTTTAGAATGGAAATTCTATTTAAATTGCATTTCCAGAAGATTGCTGTAATATAAAAAGTTGTTTGGAGTTTAATGATGAAAGTACTGTATAGGTTGTAGATAAGCAGGTTGCCTCAAAAGCCAAGATATAGATTATTTCCATTTAGACCAAAAAAAAAGGAAAAAAAAAACCCTATCATGTCCTTTAAATTCTCCACAATTAGATGACTTTAGTCTTGGTGAATACGTATATCTTGGATCCCTTTATGAAACATAATCATTTTATTTTGCAAACCCTCAAGGTACTATGATTATTGAGGTGCTTTTTAAATATATGAATTGATAGTACTTTTAGGTCTATTTTTTCATATTTACTCACTGGAAATATATGTAACATTTCCTTTATCTTAAAGGTATTATAGTTTCACTGAAGAATTCTGGAAGTATGCCAAGTTAATTTTTGGTAAGTGTGTTGCTCTGTCAAACTACTAATAATTCTCAAATCTTCTCTTTAAAAAAATCATCTTTCTATTTTCTCTCATTACCCCCAAAACAAACTTTCAGTTTTTAAAAATAAGTGCACTTTAACATCTCTGTTCTGGGTTCCAGTGACAGTCACAAGCACTTTTTTAAAACCCCTCCTCTTCCTTCTAAACTCACTTTCTCTCTTGTTCCATAATTACCCCTAGGGACTAAGTGTTCAATAATACTATAGTATTGTTTTTATTCATTTGTCAATAAAATTCCACAGGAGTTCTAATACAGCACCATTAATATTTTCCAAGAAGGTGGTAAATTTGACAGTGCTAATTCTTGTGCCATCTTGCCTGGTCCTCCTTGTGACTAAAGGCATGCATTTGAAAACTAAGTGGCCAAGGACATGTGTGCAAGAGTTGGCAATAGAACCATCTTCCCCTGCATACAGCCCTTTGGATTCATTAGCACCATGGTTTGGTTTTTTTTTTTTTTTATTTGTTTTGATCTTTTCTTTTTTAACTGAACTACCTAGAAACAAATGAAATATATGTATTTGGAATAGTGTTGCTTTAGTCCGCAATGGAACACATAGAAAGTAATAGGAAAATTGTGAAGTATAGCAAGATTTGGTTATTGAATCAGTTTTATGAAAAGTATTTGGACTCTCACAGCCAAAGAGCAGGTTTAAGTCTCCAAAGAAATTCACTGTGAAGAAATTGGTGCTTTTTAAGATGATGTTGCACCTATCCAAAATAGTTTTTATCTCTAGTTGAATGAAGTTAGGGTTTCAAATAGTATCAATTTTATTCAAACTTTTACACAGCAGTGTTTGACAACATAGTAGGCTAAACGTTGTTCTTGGACT
The DNA here is from genome assembly GCA_011680675.1 of Gymnobelideus leadbeateri. Classification (NCBI taxonomy): domain Eukaryota; kingdom Metazoa; phylum Chordata; class Mammalia; order Diprotodontia; family Petauridae; genus Gymnobelideus; species Gymnobelideus leadbeateri. The sequence goes on from WOXC01003415.1 coordinate 78,807, forward strand.
ACGCCTTCCAGTAACACTGCAAGTAAAAAACATCATTCATCCTTCAGACTGTCATGTAGGCGGTTACAACTATTCACTGATGATTTCATTCATTCCACCTGGACATGTGAAATATTTGCAGTCAGCAATACTGTTTTGGGAATTAACAGTATGTTTTAAGGAAGAAAACTTAAAACCAGAGTAATCCTGTATCTGGTGAAAGTGTTTTATCAGTAATATCATCTGAATGATATCACTGAATTGTGAAAGGATCAATAAGTAATCAGAAGCTAGCATGTCGCTCAGTGGTGCCAGTGTGACAAAGATTCCGTTTTGAGGCCAGCACTATGTTCTGTTTGGGGCTATAAGACTTTCTTTTTGTCTGTGAGATTTTATGACTGCAGTAACATATTGTAAACTTAGTATTAAGGATTTGCATAATCTTCCTCAGAGTTTTATAGTTGCTTGGCCTCATTATTTATTAGCTTCCCTTTTTCTGTCACGGGCACTGCCATCCCTCCAGTTACGCAGGTTTGTAGCCTGAAAATCATCCTCAACTTTTTCACTCTCTCTCATTTACAAAATCTTGTCAGTTCTACCTCTACAACCTCCTCTCATCTGTACTCTTCTAATTCAGGCCTTGCAAATAGCCTCCCAATTGGCCTAAATGCATCCCATCTCCTTTTTCAATCTATCCTCTATAGAACTCCCAAATTAATATTCTTAAAGCACAGTTCACTTCCCTGCCAAAGTCACTTTAGCAGCTTTCCATCATATATAGGATGAAATAGAAAGCCCCCTGTTAGGCTAGAGTCACACTGTGTAGGGGGACATTAAATGTCACTCTTTCCAAATTGAGTTCATAGTCTCCATTCACACATTGTCTATTCCAGACAAATTGGTCTAATTGCTGTTCCCCCATTTGACATTCCATCTCCTCCTTTCCTTTTGACACAGGTACAGAAAGGTTTCTGTTCCCCAGCTTCACCTCCTGGAAACCTTATTTCCCTTTAGGCCTAACTCGGGTGCCTAGGACTTTGCTAAACCCTTCCTCTTCCCCTAGATGTTAGTGTTATTAATTAATTCCTACCCCAGAGAAATTCTTTTCTATTATCTGTATTTTATATTCTCTATGTAGGATATAAGCTCCTTGAGACCAGAAATGATTTGCTTTTTATATTTATATCCCTAGCACCTAGCATAGTGCTTTGCTTGTAAGTGGCCTTTTGAATTTAGTTGAACTGATTTGAATGAACCTCTTTTGACCACTTTGTCAATGTGGAAGACAGACCATCATAAAGGGCTCTAAACATAGATATTGTGGCATCACTACACATCTGGAATAGACAGAGAATTGCCACTTTCCCATCCCGTTTATAAAGGCTATACTACCCAGAAGCTGAAGGCAGAACTTTACAAAAGGAAAAGTTCTGTTTTCTTAAGTATTTTTCTGTGATTGTAGGCAACCTTATATGTGGAGAGAGCAGGGGAGCCCATACTCTTAGAACTCACTTCTCTTATGTAGCTGACAACTAATTCTCATTTAAAAGTAACCTGTGATTGAAGTATACAGATACAGTAAAATTCTTCCTCACAGTTAGAAATAAGTCAAGTTTTGGGGAAAAATAGGCAGAGCTATTATTTTCTCTTAAACCCCCCGCCAAAAAATAAAATCTAATCTTTTACTTTTTAGCCTTACACATTATTTGTGAAGTAACAATTCTTTTTGTAAACTCAGCTATAGAGACAATTTGCTTATTAGATTTTTTTTTCTCTAACAAGTTGCAAACATTGGTCTACTATGTATAAGGTACTGGTCTACATTCTGTGGGGGATACAAAGATAAATGAAAATATGGCCTCTATCTTCAAGGAATTTAAAATAAAAATGTCAATTTGCCATGAGGTGAATAAATAGTGCCATCAGTTCATGTAAGATTGAGTCCCCTTCTGACTGGAGTGATTAGGAAAGGCCACTAGATGGATAATGAATGAATACATACAGAAAGCATCTCAATATGATACTTTGAATTTTAAAGAGCTTTCCTCCAGGAAAAATAACTGAGAGGAGAAAGAAAACTCCTGATACCTTAAAAGTTGAGGGTCATATTTTTATTTCACTTTTAAAATATGAGGTATTTTTCCCAAACACTTGAATTATATTGAGCCTATTTTCTCCCCTAGCCAAAGCTATGTCAAAATACTAACCCAAGTATACAGATATCTGCCATCTTTTCAATATTTTACATGGACTTCTAATTCCACATAGGTACTGTTTAGTGCAGAGTTATTACTGATGACTTTTTTCCCCTTCAACAGTGACCTGACTCTTACTTGTAGCTAGGTGATCAGATTTCCACTCTAGAATTAAATAAGTCTTTACTCAGTTTTCCCTGCCATTTAGAGTGGAGGTTTTGCAGCTTTTTGGAAGACAAGGAAAGATTTATCCTGGGATAAAAAATGTCAAAGTGGTTTGTTATAGAGGGAATAGAAGGTAAGGTGGTTCATAGAAATGACCCCTAAATTAGTATCCCAGATCCCCATGCTCTACCCCTAGAATGAATATGTACAGAGGTTATGACCTATTTTTTGCTTCAATTTTCAGAAAATAAAAATAAAAACCAAAGAATGTAAAATACTATTCACATGCTAATATTTATAGATCTACTTGTGGTCTCTTCTAGGTCTAAAGTGCTATAATTCAGTTATTGAAATGTATATAAATTCTGTACAAAATCATAATAATGTGTATTAGACAAAAGCTGTACAATTATCATATTGATTATTTCTCCCCTCCCCCTAATGTTGAGGAGAGATGTCAAGGTATATTGATGGATTTTTATGGAAGATAGGTGTTAAAAATGCATCTTATTTTAGTGGTATTGATTTACTCTGGTGATTAATTTATTAAAAGCAATCACCAAAGGATATTTTACTTCATTATGTAATAATATTGACTATACATGTACTACACGCAAAAAAATTCTTCTTTAAATGTTTAGCATTAAAGTTTATATTTAACTTCTTTATGTAAGATAGACTGTGTAACAAATATGTCCCTGAAAATTTACCTGCATATTGTGTAACTTTAAATATACTAGAGGACCTTGATATTTAAAGTAGTTTTATTGTGAATACTTCTTTAAAGTGGTCATGCATTCCCTAATTATGTATAATTTTTTCTATATATAGGGTTTACATAATATATGCACCTTCGTGTATCTAATATAGTTATGTGTATATCAGGCAGTTGGGTGACTAGGTGGATAGAGTTGCTGAGCCTAGAGTCAGGAAGACCAAGTTCAAATTCAACCTCAGATATTAACTGTGTATCCTTAGACAAGTCATTTATCCTCTGTTTGCCTTAATCCACTGAAGGAAATGCCAAACCACTTGTAAAGCCAATCCTGAGGACTTCTGCCATGAATAACTTTAAGGATCTAACCACATAGTATAATGAATTCTATTTATTCATCTGTAAACTAAATCAAAACATTCAAGAAACTAAAGCACAATAGTCACAACAATATAATATAACAACTTATTACTAAGGTGGCCACATAGTCTTAAATAAAACATCATTAAGTCACAGTGGCTTCCAATCATGCTTACGTCAATCATCCTTAAGGGGTCACAGAAAGTACAAACACCATCCACCCCTAAGTCATGGTAAATCATAATCTCATCAGTCAATGAATAGTACCCAAGTAAAGCCCTCTTTCATCTTAACTCCAGGCTGACTTCCAAACACCATGGCTCCTCTTCCACAGGCAGGCCACTCCCAACTCTTGCCTGGATTCACCCCACTCTTGCCTGGATTCACAGATGGGCAACTCTCAACACATAGGCAGCTCTCTACTCCTGTTTCATACTTCAGCTTACAGGGGCAGCTCTTAAAAGTTTCTGTTTCTAGGAAGACAAAGCTTAACAGAGCTACAACAATATTTACACAAATTAAGCTTAACAGAACTATAATAATATTTACATACATTGCCAGCACTATCATCTCAATTCGCTTTCTATCTGACAAAGTAACACAAACCAACAGACAAAGCTGCTGTCTGAGAAATCAGATGCAAATCAACAGTAAAGTCCTAGGACTTCCATAAACAGCAGTAAAGTCTTCTTTCGGGACTTCTGTATCAGTCAGGACTTCTATAAATAGCAGTAAAGTCCTCTTTCAACAGATAAGAATACTTCGTTCTGACAAAGTAACAACACAGAAAGAACAGATGGACAGTGCTGATATCAGAGGCATTCTTCCTCTCAGTTCTGCTTGGTCTCAGCTTGTGCTTAAGCTTTTCTCTGCCCTGCTCCTTCCTGTTCCCTTTCCTGTTCCATTATTTTGGCAAGCTCCTCTCACCATGGGCTCCATGTGACAACGTTAGGTCTATTAAGGGCAACACAATATATACTGTTTCCAACAAAGATTTGACAACCAAAGGCGTGGCTCAAAGGCACTCGAATAGCTAAAACAAGCAGCAAAGTACTACCTTGCTTTCCATTACACTACTCCATATCTTTGCCAAGAAAACCCGATACCCAGATCCAAGGGCAGCTAGGTGGCATAGTGGATAGAGCACTAGACCTGGAATCAGGAACAGTCATTGTCTTGAAATCCAACCTCAGATACTTATAAGCTATGTGACCCCAGGCAAATCACATAACCATTTGCCTCAGTTTCCTCATCTGTAAAATGATCTGGTGAAGAAAGTGGCAAATCACTCCACTATCTTTGGAAATAAAACCCCAAATAGAATCACAGAGTTGGACACGTCTGAAAATGACTGAACGACAACATGTACATATTACTAGAAGCAATTGAACCAGTATAATTCTTGATACTAGAGGCAAGATCCAAAGCATAATGGATGTTTTCAGAATTCATCACCTAAGGACTATTGTATTCCCCCAAATAGTCAAAACAATTTCTTAAACCTTGACCCCCGTAACTATATAATTGTTATGAAGCTCTTCCTATTGAAAGAGGAGACAGATCTTCAAGAGAAATCTAGTAGTTATGTCCCACAGCATAATATAGATTTGCAGATCCAACGAAGTAAGAGGTTATTAATAATAGAGGAAGAAGGGAGAAACAGTGATGGTTGGTGACTTCCTGCAAAAAAAAAAAAAAAATACTGAGACAGCTCCCCTACAAAAACTATAAATATGCAAAAATAGTTTTCTGTTCCTAAAGTATGAACATGAAATGTGAAAGAATGCCCCCCAGAGATTTCTCAAGGCTGACGTTCACTACCAACTCATTAATTATGTGGAAGAGAAGATACCATTAGAACTTGAGGAAGCACATATAAGGGCACCGAAGGTAGTTTATCACTGCTTCCACTAAAAGTAGCAGAGTCATAGGGGAGATCAACTTGGGAAGTGAGAAGTTGGTTAAGCAAATGAAGTCTGAGAATGAGATTTGACTTTCTGACCCTACCTAAAATGTAGATGGTATTAGATATTTCTTTCCCTATATTCAGTCACCATTACCAATCTGCCTCTTTCTTTGACCTCTGGTGATCATTTTGTTCATTGATGCGTTCTTTCTGGAACCTCGATTTTGAGTTAGAGCCCAGATGAGTCATCCCTCATTCTAGGGATTTTACTGTCATAACCCAGATTCCTTCTCTCTCTATGTCCCTGCAGTCCCTTTTTTCCACTGATGAGTTCTTACCAGATCCTCCATTTTGGAGAAGTATTCTCATTTTCTGGACTTATTATCATTATACATCAGATGTCACCTCCCTACACTGGAGGTTTCTTCTCCCATTGATGAGTTCTTGCTAGAACTCTGTTTTGGGGAATAACCCAAACCAATCATCACTCATTCACTGGACTTTGACATCATGCTTCAGCTGCCTCCCTTCTCTATGGAAAAAATGATCCAGTTGTATTCATGAACTTCATACTCTATATGAATCAATATGTTGATAAAGAAGCCAAGAGTCAATTCAAGCTTAGGCTGTATTCATACGGGCATAGTATCTAGACTGAAAAAAAGGTGATCATCCCATTATATTCTGCCCCAATTAAAGAATATATTAAGTATCATTCTGAGCATCTTGTTTTAGGAAGGAGCTAGAAGTGTGTCCTAGGAAAACTAGGACCATGACATATGAGGGTCAGTTGAAGAAAAAGTAGTGGTGGGGAAGGAACTTTTTTCTTTCCTAGTATTCAAAAGACTGGTGCAGTTCTTTAGATCTTCCTGTTTGTGGATGATAGTTTACTATATCAAGGCCCAGAATATTGCAGAACCTCCTAAAAGCCATAACCATTCCAAAAGGGTTTGTGCCAACTATTCAAATAGATTAAAATGCTAATTTTCTAGACTACTACATGCAGTTGAATTACCAATCCAAATAGCATTTCTATCAGCATATGCATATATGTGTATATATATATATATACATGTATTTCTATACTATGTATGATCATATATATTTATCTATAAAAGATGTGTGAATTGTATCACTTCTAAAAATTGATCACTGCCCAAGTTTCTAACATACTCATCATTTTGAAATCATTAGCTACACTGAACCATATAATCTGACCCTCTCATTTTATAGGAAACAGACCCAGATAAGTGACTTGTCTGCAGTCACACAGGCAGTAAGGGGTAAAACACGCATCGGAACCTATGCCACATGGCTTCAAACCTAGCCCCTTTCCCATCAGTCCTCTTTCATTGCCATGAATGCCATATTCATGGAGTACCACTGTCTCCCAAATGGGGCAATGAAGAGGCCCATGGTTTGTATGAGTAGGATGCAATGTGTTTCCAGTAAAGGATTACGCAAGAGAAGCAACATAATGGTTATCATTGGACAGACATGAGAAAAGGACCATCTGAGAAGGGAAGAGTAGCCTCAGGGAGATAAAGAATATCTGAAAGAAAGAGCCCACTTAAAGCACTTAACTGTACTCATGGAGGTGAAATGTAAACTAGCCAAAACACAACTCTTCCAAAAAAAGCTGTTTGTAAGTATTCTTGAATATTAGTCTATGAACTAATTGTAATCATTGTATGATTCTCTCTTGCTTAGCATTCTCTTGTGAATGAAAATAAAACTACCTGTTCAGTGCCTGGTTAAAATTTGTACTGAGAACCTTTTCTTCTGCTTTCTCCACCTCCCTTACTGGAGAAAAGCTAGAAGTTAAAAATAGAAATATAAAGGGGCGGCTATGTGGCGCAGTAAGAGCGCCAGCCCCAGAGTCCGGATGATCCGGGATTGGATCCGTCCTCAAAAAATGAGCACCCACACATAAATAATGACTGGCCATGTAACCTTGAGCAAGTTACTTAACCCCAATTGCTTTAAAAAAAAAAATAGAAACATAAGTCTTCAGGAATATGAGGTGGAGGAGGGATGAAAGCTGTAAGGAGCATAGTTGTCTTATAGAGGAGACAAGCAACCCCAAAGCAATGAACCCAGGGCAAATCATGAAAGCAGATAAAGGACAGGCATTGACAAAGGCCAGGGATGGACTCAGGTGACTTCAGCCTAGCTCTGTCTGATTATCTGCTATGCTCAGTATGAAATTCACCACATGAAACAAAAAGCTTTGAGCTATTGCTCCAGGGCTGGAGGATGCTGAATCCCAATATGTAGAAACCTTTATCATTGCAACAGTAGCCCTTACTGAAACTGTAGATCCTAATATTCATAAATGAGCTGTTAACCTTGGCTAGTCTGGGGAGTAATCAGATTGCTAACACAAACTGATCTCTGTTTCTGGTTATCTTTCTATTTACATGGCGCCTGTTATTGTGGTATTTAAGCACTGGTATAGACACATTAGGCTAAGTTCATTATCCTCGAAGTGGAAGGGAAGGCTTCCTTTTCCATTTCCTCTTGATTGGGACTATGAATTATTGAAATGTGAAAGGTATCTTCCATCTCAGAATTCTTTAGTCAAGAAGTTGGGGAGGGACATGGAATATAGTGAATCAAGTATTTTCAATTGCTACAGAAGACTGTGATTGCCACATTTATTAAAATTGGAGAAGCTTTCATGGGGACATGCCTTTCTTCCCATGTCCTTTTCCATGTCCCTAAAGATAAAGACAGCTATGGAGTGTCTGCAGGAGCAGAAAGTTACACCATAATCCTCAGAAACCAAAGATATTAGAATGTTTCAAGAATCTAGAAAAAGATTCAGAGTCCTTCACTGCCAAGTTTCTTCATTTAGGTTTTACCCAGAGTGTTATGATTAGATGAAAGAACATAAGGAGGAAAGGGGTCTCAGACTTTTTGTGTGTCTCAAACCCACATTCAAAGCATACACTTATCCTATTTTTGAAGCCCTCTGGGCAAAATCCCAAACATTCCTCCCTAATTGGGCCTAGTTATTATTAATAATAAATTCACATGTCTATAGTGCTTTAAAGTTTTCAAAGTATTTTCTTCACAACCCTATATATTATTACCCCATTTTGTAGATAAAGGAACTAAGATTCAGTGGTTAAGTAACTCTATATCATATAGTTAGGAAATGGTAAAGGTATGATTTGAATACAGGTCTTCCTGATTCCACATCACCACTGTATCTACTATGCCATGCTGCCTGTCATAGAAATGAACAAACCCTTAAAACATTTTTGTGGCAGTGATCTAGAAGGAGCACAATTTCCTTATGGGAAAAGAAGAAAGTGTGTGTGTGGCGGGGGGCGGGGGGAGGGGGGCGCGGGACAAATGAACAAATGGAAAAGCATTCATTAAGTGTCTACTGTATTCCAGGAGCTCTTCTTTCTGCTGAAGATAATAAAGATAAAATTGAGACAGTCACTGCCTTGAAGGAGCCTGCATTCCAATACTGAGACACAACACATTGGAGAATGGTGGTCATAATGTAGAGTTTTTATCTGAGGAATCATAGGTAGTGGAGCTTAAGTAATATGTCACAACTCATGACATGAGATATGCCTCAGACCCAGATAGGGAAGACCCAAGTTCAAATCCAGCCTCGGATGCTTATTAGCTGTGTAATACTGGACAAGTCCCTTAACCTCAGTTTCCTCAACTGCAAGATGGAAATAATAATAGTACCTTGTTCTCAAGGCTGTTGAGGATCAAATAAGATATTTGTAAAGTACTTAGTGTAGTAATTTGCACTATATAAATTTATATTACTATAGAAATTATAAATAAATAAAACTATGTAGTTGGCCCAATATAAATTCCTACCCCTTCCCTTTCTCCCCCCATACCCATTCCAGTAGCAGTGGTAGTATTCATTAATTTGATTACTGTCCTCAGAATGGGAACATAAAATCTATGTAGTGGAGGAGACATGGAGGAGAGGGGAGGGTTGCAGCAGGTCAGAGGGCTGAATGTACACTCCTGGTGGATGGCTGCATTAATCCTATGGGATAATCCTCAGAACAGGCCAAATGGCATTCCACAAAATGCTGTCCAGGATCTGAATGGTGAATCAAGTATTTTCAGTTGCTACAGAAGACTCTGACTGCCACATTTATTAAAGTTGGAGAAGTTTTCATGGGGACATGCCTTTCTTCCCATGTCCTTTTCCATTTCCCTAAAGATACAGACAGCTATGGAGTATCTGTAGAAGCAGAAAGAAAGTTACACCATAATCCTTAGAAACTAAAGGGAACAGAATATTTTTCAAGAGTCTAGAAGAAGGTTCAGAGTCCTCTGCCAAGTTTCTTCATTTAGGTTTTACCCAGAGTATTATGATTAGGTGAAAGAACATAAGAAGAAAAAGAGTCTTATTTGTCTGCTCAAAAATTTACAACTGACTTAGAATCATCTCATCCAACCCCTTTATTTTATCAGTGAGGAAATTAAGAAGCCAACTAATATTAGAAGTAGGTAAGGTCCAAGACTTGGCAAAGTGGGCACTAACATAGGGTGTAATTTTTTCAATAATAGTATATCCTAAAATAATATTATAAGTTAAAGATGTAAATATTTACTTTACTCAGAGAACCAAAAGCAGCCCAGAGAAAAGATGACTGAGGGAAGGGGTAGTCTTAGAGATATTAGCAAATATAAAGGCATACTAGGAGAACTCAGATTTCCTTACTAACAAAAGTGATCCTATTCAGTCTACTTTAAAACCTTGCACATCTTACCCAAGTATGCCCTGTGTTTGATCTGTACACATGTCCCCTGATGCTATGTATTTTGTGTGTCAGGGAAGTCAAGATTAGGAGGTTGGAGGTAGATGACGGGGAAAGATTTTCTGTTGCTAGTTTTATTATGATATGATTTCATTAAATGTATTTAATTTAAACTTGGCCCTTTGGCTAACTAGCAAAAAATATACACATTGGTGAAGGTTTATGAGGAGCTACGCTTTGGAGAAAATTGTGACCTATGAAATACCTAGAAGCTGGGGTAGCTTTCTGGAGGTTCATGGGTGAGAGGAGTTACAAGTAAGGTAGGTTTTTATCTGGGTTTAGCAGGACCAGACACTAGGGAAAGGGAGCAAAGGGACTAGACAGGAACTGCTGCTGATTCATAGGGTAGGTGGGTTGGAGACTCTTAGGGAACAATAATGTGTTCCCAGCTTTAATCTAAACCAAGGCATGGAGAAAAAATAAGTAACTATTTTGAGAACTAGAGAGTAGGCCAGTATTCTATTAGTAGTGTGAATATGTTGGAGTTGGACTCAATCAACCACACTGACTTAGTTAAGATGTTGACTGGGTCTGGATATGCCAGAACCAAGGGCTTTACTTTCCTGGTACAGGAAGGAAGGAAAGGAAGAAAATGGAAGGGAAAGGAAGGAAAAAGAAGGAAAAGAAAGGGAAAGGAAAGGGAAGGGAAAGTGGAAAGGGAAAGAGAAAGAGGGAGAAAAAATGGTAAAAGAGCTTTATCTATTTCTTTCCAGAACCTAGAATTTAATCTTATGATAACTACTAGGAAAACATGTTTGTTTGAGGGTACATTTAAACTTAAGTACTTTAAAATTGAACCTCTGTTCCCAATATATCACCGAGGTCTTCCCAATAAACCAAAATGTTCCAATAGAATAGCAGGAACACTTCCCACTGGAATGTAATGCAATTCAAAAAACATTTATTAAGCAGCTATCATCTGAAATGCTAAGCTCTGAGATAGGAACTTGGGAGGCAAAGTCAACAGCCAGACAGGCCCTGACCTCAGAAGGGTTTTTGTTGGAAGGTGCAGGGAAGGTAAGAGATCTCTATAAAGTGTATAAAGACAAGTAGGTGCAAACATTTGCAAAAAAAAACAAAGTAATTGGGTGAGATGAAGAAAAGCCTCTTGTGGGATGTGATATTTCAATGAACACACCAACAAGCATTTATTTTGCATGCTATGTACCAAACAGGGGGATGCAAAGATCAAATAAAAGAATCCTTGTCCCCCTAAGAGTTTGTAGTCAGATGAGAAGAGACAACAGGAGTGTGCCAAATAAATACATCTCTAATAGACTGAGAAGAGATGGGATGCTAGCAATGGGGGAGGATTTGTGTAGAAGATGAGTCTTGAGCTGATTAAGGAAACCAAAACTTCACTTTCTCCTTTCACCTCTGTTTCATATAATGAAATGGCCTTATTCTTTATGAAAGCTAACCCCTTCTATTTGCTCAAGTGATTCCATTCTGTCTGGTCTCCTTCAATGTATTGCCCCTCTGTCATCCCCCACTGTGTTGTTTATTGTCAGTCTCTCCCTCTCTACTGGCTCATTTCCTATTGCCCACATCTTCCTCATCCTGAAAAAACCCTCACTTAATCCTCCCATTCCAGTTATTTATGACCCTATATTTCTACTGACCTTTGTGGCTAAACTTCTCTAAATGGTCATCTAGAATGGATCCTTCCACTGTCTCTCCTGTCATTCTCTTCTTAACTCCTTACAATCTGACTTTCAACCTTATGATTCCACTAAAACTTCTCTCCAAAGTTACTAATTACCTGTTAGTTGCCAAATCCAATGATCTTTTCTCAATCCTCATTCACCTTGAGCTCTCTGGAGCCTTTGACATTGTGGATCACTCTCCCCTGGATATTATCCTCTCTTTAGTTTTTTAGGACCCTGCTTTGTCCTGGTTTTCCTCCCACCTGACCACCCGTTCTCTGTCTCCTTTGCTTGATCCTCCTACAAAGCAGACTTTCTAGCTGTAGGTGACCCTCAAGGTTCTTTCCTGGGTCCTCTTCTCTTTCCTCTCAATTCCTACTTCACTCAGTGATCTCATCCTGCCCCAGGCTTTCTGCTGATCTCTAATTTCACATTCATTATCTTTTCCCCAACCCTTCCCCATCCCCTATTACTGCAGAAGGCAATATCCTCCTCTCGATTCCTCAGGCTTACTTGATTCAGCCTGGATTCCTCACCATCTCTTACCCCCCCATATCTAATCTGTTGCCAAGGCCTGCCAATTTCACCTTTGCAACATCTCTTCCCTCCTCTGACATTGTCTCCACTGTGGTACAAGTCCTCATAACCTCATGCCTGGATTATTACAATAGCCTGTTTGGTGGGTTTGCCTGCTACAAGCTTCTCTGATTTTCCTAAAATACAGGTTATATAATGTCACTCTCCCTACCCCCAGTAATGTTAATGTGATAATAAGATCTCCTCCCCGACCTTTGATAGGCCTCATGTGGCACCAGTTGAGGAAAGGACTTGCCTAAGAAGGAACATGCTTAGAGGAGGCTTGCTTGTAGGAAGGCTTCCACACCTTTTGGTACTAAGTTGATTAGGCACTGAGTCATGAAGGTTGTGATGCCTTCTGCCTCTGAGAAATGTATATATACTCTGAGTTGGTGTTTTGCTTTGGAGGTTCACTTATGAAAAGGAACATTTGATTTCCTGATCCAGACTCTGAATAGCCATATATTGAGACCCCCAACTGCTCTGATATAAAGGCTCTCTTGATCCAGTGGTGTATGTAAAGTATGCAGCAATATTGCTTTAATTCAGGCAGTCATAGCCCTGTACATTTTTCTTTATGCTAATTTTCTCTGCTTGTATTTTTTCTGAAGTTCAGGGTGCTAACTTTTCCCCTGAACTAGTGAATGTAATTAAAAGTAAGATTTTTAACCCCTTTTTGAGCAGTCTTTGCTAGAAAAGCAGAACAAAGAACCTGTGCTAGCAGGCCATTCTGGGTGGGCTAGGGTGCTTGCTTATACCTCAACCTCTCTACTCAATAAATTCCAGTAGTTTCCTATTCCCTACAGTAGTAAATACAGAATGCTCTATTTGGCATTCAAAGCCCTTCATAACCTTCCCCCCTCTTACCTTTCCAGTTTTCTTACCCATTACTCCCTGATATATACTCTTTGAATCAATGACACTATTCTTCTGACTGTTCCACAAACAAGACACCCCATCTCTTGGCTCTGGGCATCCTCCCTAACTGTCCACTATTCCTGCAATGCTCTCCCTCCTCTGCTCTGATTATTGATCTTCCTGTCTTCCTTTAAGTCCAAATAAAAATTCCACTTTCAAGATGGCAGAATAGAAACAGGACTTCCATGGGGTTCCCGCTCCCACCTCCTCCAATTCATGTAAAAAATGACTTGAAACAAACTTTGGAGCTACAGAACCCACAAAATGGCAGAGAGAAGCTAACCTCCTGCTGAAGACAGCCCAGCAGGTTGTCAGGAAGGGGCCAGCACAGCATGTTGGGAGCCGAGCCCAGCCCTAGGTGGGCATGAGGTTTTAGCCTCAGAGCAGCCACAACTAGCTGCCAGCTGGAGGGACTTCAGATTATCAGCAGCTGTGGTGGTTTCCAGAATTATGAACCCATAGATGCTATGGACAAAGTGAGAGATCAGTGCAGTGTGGACTTTGGGACTTGGGAATTGGGGAGTGGAGTCCAGCCTTTACCCCCTAGAGGGAGAATCAGCTGAGGAGTGGCAGATGTGCAGCCACTGCCACATAGCTGCTTCAGAGCTCGGGGCCTGCAGATTGTAAGGGGACCAAGCAACCAGTCTGAGGGGTAGTTGCTCTTGCTTTAACCTGCTTGGATATGGATCACTATATGGGGTGGAGGTCCTGGAGTGCATGACCAGTGTGCCAGAGCACATAGGGGCTTCTGAGAGGGCAGTCAACTAATAGCTCCAGTAGCTGAGAAAACCCCAGCAATTGGGACAAAGTTCCCCACTTTGGTAGCAGAGTTCTGCTGTGGCCAAAAAGCTCAAAAGTCAAGTAATTGAGAGGCAACATGAGCAAACAAAGGAAGCAAAGCAAGCACAGTGGTCCGACTTGGATTCCTTTTCTGGGGAAAAAAAGGATTAGGGCATGGAACAGGAGGAAGACAGCAAAGTCAGAACACCTACACCAGAAGCTTCCAAGAAAAGAATAAGCTACTTACAGGCCATAGAGGAGCTTAAGGAGGATTTTGAAAACCAAATAAGAAAAGTGAAGGAAAAATTGGGAAGAGAAATGAGAATGATGCAAGAAAATTATAAAACTAGAGTCAACAACCTGACTGAAGAAAATAACACCTTAAAAGATAGACTAACACAAATGGCAAAAGAGGCTCAAAAAAGCCAATGAGGAGAAGAATGCCTTAAAAAGCCTGAATTTGCCAAATGGAAAAAGAATCTCAAAAGCTCACTGAAGAAAAATCATTCCTTCAGAATTAGGTTGGAGCAAATGGAAGCTAGTGACTTTATGAGAAATGAAGATACTATTAAACAGATACAAACAAATGACAAATAGAAGGCAACATGAAATATCTCATTGGAAAAATCACTGACCTAGAAAATAGATCCAGGAGAGATAATTTAAAAATTATGGGACTACCTGAAAGCCATGATCAAAAAAAGAACCAAGAATCCATCCTTCAAGAAATTCTCAAGGAAAATTACCCTGATGTTTTGGAATCAGAGGGCAAAATAGAGGTTGAAAGAATCCACTGATCATCTCTTGAAAAAGATCCAAAAAGAAAACTCCTAGGAATACTATAGCTGGGTTCCAGAGTTCCCAGATCAAGGAAAATATATTATAAGCAGACAAGAAGAAACAATTTGAATACTGTGGAAACACAATCAGGATAACATAGGATCTGGTAGCTTCTACACAGAGGGATCGAAGGGCTTATAATATGATATTCCAGAGGTCAAAGGAGCTTGGATTAAAAGCAAAGATCACCTACCCAGCAAAACTTAGTATCATGTTTCAGGGGAAAATATGGTCATTCAGTGGAATAGAGGACTTTCAAGCATTCTTGATGAAAAAACTATGGTTGAATAGAAAATCTGACATCCAGACACAAGAAGCAAGAGAAGCATGAGAAGGTAAACAGGGAAAATAAATCATAAAGAACTTATCAAAGTTGAACTATTTACATTCCTCCATGGAAAAATAATAATTATAATTTATGAAATTTTTCTCAGTATGAGAATAGTTGAAGGGAATAGAAATAGATAGATGGATAGATGGATAGATAGATAGATACATAGATAGATAGATAGATAGATAGATAGATAGATCTATACATACATATATATGTCTATATAGGAGGGTATATGGGTGTATTAATACATATGTATGTGTATATATGTGTACAGGTATACATGGACAGAGGGCACAGGACCAGTTGAATAGGAAGGGATGATACTTAAAAGGTGAAATTAAGAGGTGAGAGAGGAATATAATGAGAAGAGATGTGGAAAGATAGAATGGCGTAAATTATCTCATATAGAAGAGGCAAGGGGAAACTGTTACAACGGAGGGGAAGAACAGGAAGGCAAAGGGGAATGAGTCAACCTTATTCTCAATGAATTTGGCTTAGGGAGGGAATGACATACACACTAAATAGCGTATCTCACCCTTCAGGAGAGTAAGGGGGAAGGGGAGGAGAGAAGGGATGATGGAAGGGAGGGCAGATTTGGGCGGCGGGGGGGGGAGTTGGAAGCACCCACTTTTGAAAAGGGACAGGATCAAAGTTGAGAATAGAACAAATGGGGGGTGGGATAGGATGGAGGGAAATATAGTCAGTCTTTCACAATATATCCACTATGGAAATGCTTTGCATAGCTACACATGTACAGCTTATATTGAATTGCTTATCTTCCCAGTATGGGTGGATAGGGAAAGAATTTGCAATTCAAATGTTTAAAATCAAAATTTTAAATATATATATAATTATTATTATTATTATTTTACATGTAACTGGAAAATAAGATATACAGGCAGTGAGGCATAGAGATCCACCTTGCCCTACTGGAAAGTGGGAAGAGGAATGGGGGAAGATATGGGAGAGAGCAGATTGGGGGATGGGGATATTCAGTGGGATTGCTGTTTTTGGGGTGGTGGGTAGGGGAAAAATGGAGAGAAAATTTATAACTCAAAATCTTGTGGAAATGAATGATGTAAACTTAAAAAAATTAATTAATTAAAAATAAAAAGAAATTTTTAAAAATCCCACTTCCTATAGGAAGCCTTCCCCAACTTCTCCTAATTCCAGGGCTTTCTCTCTGTTAATTATCTCTAATTTATCCTGCATATCGCTTGCTTTGTATATATTTGTTAGCATGTTGTCTTCCCCATTAGATTGTAAGCTCCATGGGGGTAGGGACTCTTTTTTGTTTCTTTTTATATATACAGCACTTAGCATAGTCCCTGGCACTTAGTATGTGCTCAATAAATGTAGGTTGATTAACAGATGGGGCAAAGTCATGGAATGCCAAACTTGAGAAAGAGGAATAGTTTGTCTGAATCTTCCCAAGTTCTATGTGAAAGACAATGATGTATAATAAGACTGCAAAGGTCAGCTAAAACCTCTCCAGTCTGGAAGAGATTTCGATATCAGAGGAGTTTGCAGTTGTTCCTGCAGGTACATCTGGAGCTTGGGCCAGGTGATTGGTATGGTCAAACTGTACTTTAGAACAATGGCTTTGGTATGGCTGAGAAAGGCAAGAAAGGAGAACACTGATGAGGTTCTAATGCTAGTGTATTAAGAGGTAATGAGGGCCTGAGAAGAGGGTGGATGCAAGAGATATAGAAACAGAATATGGTTTGGCAACTAATTGTACACATTGGGTGAGAAGTTGAAGATGATGCTTAGAAGAAAAATCTCAGAGATGTGATGAGTGAAATTGGAAATAACTGAGGAAGAAAAATGTTCAAGCTTCCAAGCATATTGACTTATTAAGCAAAGCATGTCAATTGTATAGCAAATTGGGACCAGGCTTCCTCAGTGTGGCACTATATAACATACCTGGGATGGCTGCTAGCACAGGTTCTTTGATCTGCTTTTCTAAAGGAAAGCAACTCAAAAAGGGTTAACAATCTTCCTTTAATCAAACACATATCATTTACCTATTTCATGGGGAAAAGTCAGCACCCTGAACTTAAGAGAAAATACAAAGAGAAATTACAAGCAGACAAAAATACAGAGAGAGAAAATAACACAATTCAACAGACAGTGTTTCTAGCTATCTGACCATCACATACACACAGTTAGTTACCAGAGAGAGAAGCACCAACATCTGGGTTTTCAAAGCCTGGGGAGCAATGGCTGCCCAGAGTCTCATCTGGCCAAATCACACAACTCATCCCAAAGCGAGCCCCAAAGCTAAAATTTCACATCAGGGCATATATGGCCTTCTCCAGAGTCAGAGATCATCACAACCCTCAGTGACCCACTGCCTAATTACAAAGTAATAAGCTGTGGGCCTCCCTGAGAAACAAGCCTCCCCTAAGCAAGCTTCTCCTATGGGCTTTGCTCCACCCTTCAGCAAACTTCTCCCATTATAGGCTCCATATGACCACATTCATCTTATTAGGGGGCAGAGTATATTTTCAAATCAGGGAAGGCCTTCAAATTCCCTTACCATTACACACTGGACCCTGAATACAAGGGAAGACAGATTTTTATGCATTGAAATAAAATAATTAACAAGATCTAAAACAAGCTACAAACTTAGGGAATCTTGTTTCTAATTGGAAGAAAGATTATGGACTTTCTGAGTTTGGAGGGGGAGAACAAACAGGTCTAGTTCCATGAAATCACAAATGAAAGTGTTCCATTCACTCCACCCAAGCATCTATATTCAATCAAAGAAACAAGAAAATAGTAACTGATTGACTAGTATGGGGTCAGCTTTCAGATAAGATATGTGGGTTGCTTGAGATGTATAATTCTGAGAAAACTCCTTGCATCAATCTTTGGATCTGATTGTGTTTCTGGTCAGCATAACCTAGGTCCTGTTGCTTAGAGACCCTTAACTAAAGAGAAGAAAGTTTTATCGCAGGACAGAAATTAGACTAGACTAGATTGAATAGAAAGGGAACTGAGCTAGATACAGAATTGAATCACAAAATAGAGTCAGTGTGGTTCACTCAATTCCCATACTTCCCTCAGAGACTAGAAAAGTGGAGGTGTCCCCAAATAGAAATAAGGACTTTGGAAAGATAATGGGTTTGGGGCATAAGATAATGAGTCCTCTTTAGGATACATTGAGCTTGGAGTGCCTATGGAACATACAGTTCAGAATGTCCTAAAGGTGATTGTAAAGGTGGGACTGAGGCTGAGAAGAACAAAGGACTTAACCTGACCCGCACATATCAGTGAGATATGGAAAATTACAACAAAATGCAAAAGAGATTAAGGTAATCAGTGGTAATGGGAAAGGGGAGGAGAAGTTTAAATTATAGGAAGGAAGATTTTTTTTTCCTAAGGCAATTATGTGGAAGGAGGAAAGAGAGCTACATTAATAACCCATGGGTCAGTCATTACAAGAGACTACTTAATTTCCTTTGGGGCAGGGCAGAGGAAAACATTGTTAACTGATCCACAGACCTTGTTTACTTTTTATGCCTAAATAGTAGATAAGAAGAAAGCTCTCTCTTCCATAAACTCCCTAACAAAGCAATTGTTTCTTCCTCTTTAATCTGTTAATCTTCAAAATGCAACATATTTTTCAGAAATTTAATAATAATAAGCAAACAAACCCTGATCTATCACTAAGCATTTTTATGCACAGAACAAAATTGCACAAAATGGACTGTGCAGGACTTCATCAAGGATGTAACCTGTTGAGGAAGAAGTGGTCCTGAGCCACTCCCAGCTGGGGGAAGGAAGGAAGGATCTGGCAGCCTTCTTAGTTCAACTATTTATTCTTGCTAAATACAGTTACAGCTGAAAGATGGCAAGTACTGTCTATGCACTCAAAATTTCTATTCTTTAGAACTGAGTTCTGAATCCTTGGCCTAGTTATAACAGAATTAGCCTTAAAGAATAATGAGAACACATGTGGACATAGCATATATATGTCTTCATATATGCTCTAGCTAAAGACCAAACTAGCTAATGGCCAGGTAAAGGGAGAGGGGGAAGGAGGAACCATCTGGAAAATCCATGCATTTTATCCTTATTTTACAATAACCCCACCCCCATCCATACTTTCTAATCTTGACAAAATGGATGACTTGCTCGTCTAAGATCATTCCATATTCTCTTCTGCTCTCCCAGACCTGGAATATTCTATGCCTTTCCCTGGCAGCTGCTAATGCCTTTCCCTCCAGATTGCCCTCCATCCACTCTGTATTTATCTGGTGCCTACCTAGTTATTTACATGTTGTCTCACCTATGAGAATGGAATCTCCTTGAGGACCACCCTTTGTTCCTGCTTATCACAGAGCTGCTATATTGTAAGTACTTAGTAAATGCCTGTTGAGTGATGGACTGTTCAAACCTTCTATGACTCTGGATGATCACATCTTTTTTTTACCTTATCCTGATACAAGAAGAAGCAGCAGGAACAACAATATGGTAATGATAATAAATAACATCTGCACAGAGCTTGAGAGTTTGCAGAGAGAGCACTTTACAAATAGGATATCATTTTGTCTTCATAACAACCCTGGGAGGTAGCTGCTATTATCCCCATTTTATTGATGAGGAAACTGAGACAGGCAGAGGACCCACTACTTCCCTGGATCACCATGTCCAGATACACATCATTCTTCAAGATGAAATCAACTAGAAATGCTCTTTCCTCAGTACCTCCTGCCCCTGGGCCCCTTTCCTCCCTCTGGTTAAAGAAAGCAGGAGGTGTCCATAAGTGGCACAGTAGATAGAGATCTAGACCTGGAGGCAGGAAGATCTGACCTCAGGCATTCACTAGCTATGTTACCCTGTCAGAATCAAAATCCACGGAGTCAATAAACACGTATTAAGCACCTACTGTGCTGGGTACTGTTCTGAGCGTTGAGAAAGGCATAAGACAGCCCCTGTCCTCAAGGAGCTTGTAATCTAATGGAGGAGACAACACAAGCTGAAATGGGTGCCACTTATCTACTCCTAATAAGTACACACAAGGAAATCTGAGGAGGAAGATAACATTGATGACTGAGGACATCCAGGAAGGCTTCACAAAGCGGCACCTGACCCTGAAGGGAAATAAGGATTCAAAGGCATTTGCTAGAAGAGTTCACTTCAGTCATGGTGGGGCGGAGTGAAGTGTCACCCAGGTCTGAAGCTTGGCAACAGTAGAGGACAGTTTATAGCTACTTTAGTTAAAAATAGGGTCAAGGCCAAAGGAAAGAAATTGACTCCAGGGCATGGTAATATATCAAAATGTATAGGCAAGGGTGGAGGGACTGAGAGTTGTGTTAAGGATGCACAATTATTGTTGTTTGTCTTTCATTCTCAAAGAGAACCATGACTTCAGGAAGGTGATGCCATGACCTGAAAGTGGATTGGATTTAAGTAAGGGAGGACTGTGCAAAATCACCAGCCTCACTTTCTCCTCTGGAGCTATCTGGGTGCAGTGATCAGAAAAAAAGATGGGAACAACTGGAGACAGTCCTTGGATGTACAATAAGGTTAAAATGAATGGATTTAGAGTAGAGGGGTCAAGGGAAGTTTATGATCAGAATGAGGAATTCTGGAGTTCAATATCATCAAAAGTAGCACAGTTATGGGTGATGATGGTGAGATCATCCTTAGAGATGAACAAACATGGAATATTGAAGGTAATAGAAGTTGGAGAGGTTTATTCAGTGTATTTTGTCAGTGTATTTTCTCCCTCCAACCATCCAAGTAGCAATCCTTGTTCAATGTAGTCTATTGTCTTTAAGAGTTTCTGTAGATGAAAATGAGTTAATTTTGATATGTCCTTATAGAAAAGGACACCTGGAAATTTTGTCCAGACCACCAGTTAAATTCCCTATGTATTTCAGGAACCCCTGGAAAAAATGCAGATGGTTTATGTTGTTGCATAGACCTAGAGGAATTTTATAGGTTTAAATTCACTCTCTGAGTGTGGGCCCAGAGCAAAGAAAGGCTTTAGTAGAAGGAGAATAAGGTATCTGTAATGGCAAGCAAAGAAGTACTTAGTGCCTTATTTTAGCTATTTTACTATTTAGCACCTTGTTTCAGTTCAAGTTTCTTTTAAGCCTTGCCCATGATTATATCAAGTCTTTGTTAAGAAATAGAATTTGTGAACCCCACAGTGGGAGGAACTGGTGATGGAACAGGAAGGGACAAAACAGGGAAGAGCTAATGGCTATATATAAGGAGAAGCCCAAGTGGGGAGAGAGCAGAATTGAGGAGAACTTTGTGGTGGCCAGGCACTCTGTTTGTCTGTTCTACTTGTATTGATTTTTGTTTGTGATACTTTATACAGAAGCCCTGAAAGAGGATTTTCTTGTTGTCTGTTTACAGAAGTCCTAGAGGAGGGACTTAGAGGTCCTAGGACTGTAGTGAGATTTGTGTTGAGTTCTAGGACTTGTGTGTGGGTCTGTGTTTATTTCATGGGCAGATAGTGAATTGATGGTGCTGACAATGTGTATAATTGTTGTTTTGGCTCTGTTAAGCTTTTTCTTGTCATAAACAGAAACTGTGAAGGACTTGAGGTGGACTGGACACTTCAATATGGAATGGGAACTGGACAAGCAACTGGACAAGGAGCTGGATGAGGAGCTGAGAACTGCCTACCTTTGAATCCAGATGGCAGTTGAGTAGATTCAGGCAGAAGCTGGCACCATGGAAAAGGAACCATGGAATCTGAGAGCCAGCCTCAAGTCAAGATGAAAAAGCCTCTCCTTTGGGTACTTAGTGCTGATTGACAAGTTCATGATTTACTATGATCTAGGGGTGGGAGAACTTTGTACTCTGTACTTTGTACCTCTTAAGGATGATTGAGTTAAGGATGATTGGAAACTAATTTCCAGTTGAGAAGAAAGAAGACTTTTTCACTGAGAGATTAAGACAATGTAACCTAGGGGTGGAGAACTTTGACCTTTGTACTTTGTGTCCTTTAAGGAGGATTGCTCCTTAAGGATGATTGAGTTAAGGACTTACTGAATGATATCTTTTGTTTAAAACTATGTGGCCACTTTAGTGATAAGTTGGTAAGTTATAACATTGTGAATGCTGTACCTTGGTTTCTGTGAATGTTTTGCTTTAATTTATTACTGAATAAATAGAGAGCTCATAGAGAATTCACTATACTATGTGATCAGGAGCTTAGAGCTATCCACAACAGCAGTCCTCTGGAAAGCTACAAGTGCTTGACTTTACAGCGTTCCCCCCCTTCCCACCTCCCCACTACACCAACCCCAGTGTCAATGTATTTAACACATGGTACCCAACTTGCTTCACATGCACCAACTCAAATTGGTTTAGTTCAGGGGTGGGGGACCTGTTACCTTGAGGTCACATGACCTCAAGACTACAGTTTCCTTATCCCTAGTTTAGTTTATTATGTGATTGTGAAGGACTATCTTCTAATTGGCCTCATGTCTTAAATCCCTATAGTGAGACCCCCACATGTTCTGGGAAGTTCTGTAAGGACCAGATTTCCTTCTGAAACAGAAAGCTTAATTTTCTTTGACTTTTTTTCTCTTCTATATTGACTTTGAGTTAGGGAAGATCTTAGAAATCAAGATAATCATTCTGTAAATTCTAGGCAAGCAGTAATCTCTTATAAACATTATGAAATGTATTTTGTTTGTTGAATCTCTTTAACTATTTGGAAGCAATAGTGATTTTGGCCTGTTAGTATGAGACTGTCCAAAATTTGTGCCATGTTGAATGTTTTGACTCCTTCCTGTGCAGCAGTGGTGGGGAGGGGATGTGGGAATGTGAAAAGACAATGCTTGATCTTCCATGGTATGATAGAGAATTTTTCTGGGAGATTCTGGATATAGATGATGTATTTAAAATACAACCCAGCTTAGAAAAGTATACTGGCACCAATGATGGCTTGGTCCTCATAGCATGCAAAAATGTGGCACTTTGGTGCACCAGCTTTTGGGCAAGAGTAATTGAAGGTCTGGTGCTATATAGTAATGGTAAATTTCTAATTAATTGTCTTTGAAGACAGGACTAATGACAGGGCCAGGACTGAATTCACATACAAAAAGATCAGTGTGACCCTTCTTCATTCCTTTCAGAGTTTCATTTTCCCCTGTTATTGTTGTTTTTGATTTTTAAGTTTACCTAAAAATTGAAAGAAGATTTAATTATGACATAGTAACTGATACAGATGGACACAGCAGTTCTATCCTCTTCTTTCATATCTGTCACAGTGGCCATGCCAATTTAGAAAGATCAGTTGACTCCTATAGCAATAGAGATTCTGTCAAGCCTGTGGAGCCCCCTCTACTCTTCAGCTGGGCCTTTTATGCCCCATCAAACACTTATACTTTGGTCCCATAGATAAATCAAGTCTTGAGGATAGCTCCTAGTGCTTAAAGAAAAAAATCAGTCTAGTGTAGGTGAAGCTACAAGGGCATGGATGGTAGCTTAACGGCAGTGTAGGAGACCCTACTGAAAAAAAGTACTGGACTTAAAGTCAGAGGACCCAACACCAGGTCTGAAACTCACCAGCAGAGGTCACATAATACTCTACAAAATTTAAAGTACATATGTGAGTCATTGTTATTCATCTCTGACTCCTAGTTTCCTGTCTATCTTATATTGCACACTTAATGCATAAACATGTCACACACACACACACACACACACACATACAGGAAAAAAGTGATGACAGGACTCACTCTGTCCCTGGTAAATAACAAGAAGAGTGAATTCTGGCATATAAAATAGTTCAATTATTTATTCTCAAAGAGGACCATGATACCAGGAAGGTGATGCCATAACTTGCAAGTGAATTGGATTTAAGTGAGGGAGGACTGTGTAAGGTCACCAACCTCACTTTCTTCTCTGGAGCCATCTGGGTTCTGTGGCCAGATACAGATCAGCACAACTGGAGAGGGCCCAGGATTCCACTGGTAAAGGAAAGATAAGGAAATGCCATTTTCCCAGTGCAAAATGTCACTTTCTCTGTAACTTATGGTCTTCGAGAGTTCTCTAGAACAATAAGAAGTTAAGTGATTTGATCGGGATCACATAGCCAATATGTTCAGAGACAGAACTTGAACCCAGGTTTTCTTGACTTTGAGGTGCAATCTATATCTATCATGCCAAAGCTGCCTCTAATACACTAATGAAGTATTTTCCCCTCCCAGACTCAGTGACTGACATCAAAGAGCTTCAGTGCAGTCACCCTAAAGAAAACTAAGTGATCTGTAATAGCCTATAATACTTGTAGAAGTAATAACCCATGGATTATTTGTTTGCTGTTCCACTTTGGGAGGGGCATGGGAATAACAGGACATGAGCCATGGCAGTCAGTGCCTGGAAACCCACCACCTCCTCAAAGTATCTTTATTTTAGTTAATGCTGTTGTCCAATATGAAGATTCCCATAGGTATGACCTCCATATAGAACATATTTTCTGGACAAAGTTCCGATTTAAAATATTCTATCCTATCCATTCATTGGGGTAGGAGACCTAATGTCAGACCACTGTACCAACTTTTTATTTGTAAAATTTTATCACCATAACAACAAGCCCCTTAAGGGGCCTGGGGTTGGAGAAGAGACAAGGAATCTAAAGGGAAGGACTCCTTTTAGACTCTCACACACTTAATCTTACCCTTTTCCTGAAGAATACTCAGTAGCTCATTAAAGAATACCTTAGGATAGTTTACAGACCTATCCATTGGTAAGGGGATAGGTTATTCATTAAGATATACATTTATTACCCTTGTCAGAACCAAAAAATAGAGGCTAGATGGACCATCAGATATTATTATTATTATTATTATTAATCTTCCCCAATCTTGAATTAATGTATCAAGTTCTACTTCAGATGTGTGTTTTACTACTTCACAAGGTGATGTGATTCAAGTATGAGCATCAGTGGCAATATTGAGGGTTCTATGACCCACTTTTTAAGTCTATAAGTTTCATCTAATACATCTGCTTTTCTTCATTAATTTTTGAGGTTTTTATGCTCTAATTCATGGTCAGATTTGGTGAAGGTGCCATGCATAGGTGATAAAAATGTATATTCCCTACTATTCCTCTTCAATAATTTCCAGAGGTCTATCATATCTAACTTTTCTAAAATTGTATTCAGGTTCTTAATTTCTCTACTCCTAATTTTTTGGTTTGAGTTATCTAGGTTTAGGGATAAACAGAATTCCTCCATTGTTTCACTCTCTGCTTCTCCCTTTAATTCATTTAATATTTTAAGAATTTAGATGCTATGCCATTTGGTGTTGTAATGATAATGGGTATTTGAAGATCTTCCCTGCCCCTTGTAATGGCAAGCAGACAAGTACTTAGCACCTTGTTTTTTCCACTTGATTATATCAAGCCTTTGTTAAAAATAAACAAACAAACAAAACAACAACACAGAACTTGTGAATCCCACAGTGGGAGGAACTTGCTGATGCAACAGGAAGGGGTGAGGAAGAAAGGAGCTAATGATTATATATAAGGAGAGGCCCAGGCTGGAGAGAGGAGAATTGAAAACAGAACTTGTAGTGGCAGAACTGAGAACTGAGAAATGAGAACTGAACTGAGAACTGAGAAGACACTTGAGAAGAACTAAAAAATGAGAAGAAAGGAGAACTGGGAGGAAGCATGACTGTGGTGACAGTATTTTGTCTGTCTGTTTTGATGTTACTTTGTCAGATTCATCTGCTGATAGAGGATGGTGCTATTGTTACAGAAGCCCTGGTACCTTACCTCTGGTTCAGAAGCCCTGAAAAAGGACTTTCTTATTGTATGTTTACAGAAATCCTAGAAGAGGGTCTTGCTGATGTTTTCAGAGATCCTGGGACTATACTGTGTTGATTTCTCAGACCTTGCTGTTGGGTATATGTTGATTTCATAGGCAGAAAGTGAATTGATGATGATGCTGGCAATGTGCATGGATGTTATTGTGTCTTTGTTAAGCTTTGTCTTCCCAGGAACAGAAACTGTGATGGACTTGATGTGGACTAGATGCTGTGAGCTTCAGTATGGAACAGGAACTGCACAAGGAGCTGGACAAATAACCAAGAGTTACCTGCCTTTTAATCCAAGTGATAGCTGGATAGATTCGGGCAGGAGCTGGGACCATGGAAGAGGAACCAGGGAAGCTGAGAGCCTGCCTTTAAGTCAAGATGAAAAGACCTCTCATTGGGTATTTAATGCAAACTGAGAAGATCATGACTTACTGTGGCCTAGGAGTGGAGAACTTTATACTCTGTATCCTGTACCTTTTCAGGATGATTGAATTAAGGATGATTGAAAATTAATCTCCAATTAAGAAGAAAGAAGACTTTTTGACTGAGAGATTA
This sequence comes from Gymnobelideus leadbeateri, assembly GCA_011680675.1. Classification (NCBI taxonomy): domain Eukaryota; kingdom Metazoa; phylum Chordata; class Mammalia; order Diprotodontia; family Petauridae; genus Gymnobelideus; species Gymnobelideus leadbeateri. The sequence continues at coordinate 105,386 of WOXC01003415.1, forward strand.
AGACAATGGGACCTAGGAGTGGAGAACTCTTAACTTTATACTTTCTGACCCTTAAGGAAGCTTGCCTCCTTAAAGATGATTGAGTTAAGTTCTTACTGAATGATATCTTTTGCTTAAAACTATGTGACCACTTTGGTGAAAACTATGTGGCCATTTTAGTGATAAGTTGTTATGTCATAACATTGTGAATGCTGTACTTTGATTCCTGTCAATGCTTTGTCTTAGTTTATTACTGAATAAATAGAGAGTTCACTATACTATGTAATCAGAACCTTAAAACTGTTCACAGCAGCAGTCCTCTGGAAAGCTGATCTTGCTTGGCTTTACAGGAATATACATGTTTAGCATTGATATTAATCCATTGTCTGTGATATTTTATTAGATTTTGGAACTTTCAAGTTGGGCAACAAACTGACCACTGGGCAACAATAATTAGGCAATGAATTGATCGCCACCTTTTGGCTTCTGTATTTTCCCCACTTGTGTAACAACTAAGTTGTAGTTTTCCCCTGGTAACAGCCATGTTGTGATTTTTGTCTATATAAATCCCGAGATGTATACGCTCAGGGCTGCCTGATTTGGGTACATGAACCCTGGCAGTCCCCGGATTCATTATGCTCCACTATTAAAACTTCACTTAAAATGATTAATGGTCTCATCTCACAATTTCACATTACAACAACATAAATAATCCCATATTTTTCTAAAATCATCCCTTTTATCACTTCATGCAATCAGTCAATAACCCTTTACTAAATGTCCACCTGTATGTCAGGAAATATATACTAAGTGCTAGGAATACAAAAAGAGGTAAAAAGATGGTCCCTGTTCACCAGGAACTCACAGGAGGAGACAGCATGCAAACAACTATGTACATAATAAGATATATACAGAATAAATTGGAAATAATCAACAGAGGACTCTATGATTGAAGGGGATCTATAAAGGCTTCCTGTAGAAGGTGGAATTTTAGTTGGCAATTGAATGAAATCAAGGAAATCAGGAGGGAGAGATAAAAAGGGCAAGCATTCTTGACATGGTAAAAATGCCCAGAGTTAGAAGGTAGACTTTATTATTTGATGAATCACAGAGTCCAGTGTTAATGTGTTACAGAATGGGGAAGGAGATGGGAATCTATTCTAGGTCTATAAGGTATAAGAAGGGGAAGGTATAAGTTATATACCTTATAACTATAGACTTATATACTATAAGGTATAAATTAGAGGAAGCCCAGATTATGAAGGGCTTTGAATACCCACAGAGGATTTTGTATGTGATCCTGGAGGTGACAGGGAACCACTTTATTGAGTAGGGTGTGTATGTGTGTGTGTGTGTGTGTGTGTGTGTGTGTGTGTGTGTGTGTTTGAGAGAGAGAGAGAGAGAGAGAGAGAGAGAGAGACTCTAATTTACATTTGATCTTAGAGGTAACAGGGAGTTAGTTTATTAAATATGGTCAGGAAAGGATGGTGATGATAGTTTTATTTATATAGTGTCTACTTTGTGCCAAATTTATCTTTACAAACGTTATCTCATCTGATTCTCACAAAAAGCTGGGAGGTAGATGTTATTATTATTTCCAATTTACAGATAAGTAAAATGAGACATATAATGGTTAAGTAATTTGTTCAGTTACACAGTTAAAAGTGTCTGTGGTCAAATTTGAACTCAGGTCTTCCTGACTCCAGGCTCAGCACTCTATCTACATGAAAAGCACCCAACATACCCAGGATGGCTGCTAGCACAGGTTCTTTGATCTGCTTTTCTTAAAGGAAAGCAACTCAAAAAGGGTTAACAGTCTTACTTTAATCAAACATATATCATTTACCTAGTTCAGGTGGGAAAGTCAGCACTCTGAACTTCAGAGAATATAAACAGAAGTTACAAGCAGACAAAAATGCAAACAGAGAAAATAACACAAATCAGCAGAACAACAGGCAGGGCTTCTAGCTGTCTGACCGTTGCATACACACAGTTAGTCACCAGAGAGAGAAGCACCAAATTCTGGGTTTTCAAAGCCCAGGGGCTCAATGGCTGCCCAGAGTCTCATTTGGCCAAATCACACAATTCTTCCCATGAGTGAGTCCCATAACTTATACCTCGTCTCAGAGGTATATATAGCATCCTCCAGGGTTAGAGACCATGACAACCCTCATGACCCACTTGGCTACAAAGTAATAAAAGTGGTGCCTTCCTGAAAAACAAGCCTCCCTCAAGCCAGCTTCTCCTGTGGGCTCTACTCCACCCTTCTGCAAACTCTTCCCACCACAGGCTCCATGTGACCACATTCATCCTATTAGGGGCCAGAACATATTTTCAAATCAGGGAAGGTCCTCAAGTTCAATTTAGGCTTACTAAGAAGCAAAGATTTTCAAATTCCCATTAGCATTACACTGCCCTATAGACCTGCCCTTTTAGAAGATCACTTTGACAGTGGACTGGAGTGTGGAGATACTTGTCACAGGGAGACCAAGGAGCAGGCCATTGGAATAGATCAGGTATGAGGCAAAGAGGGCCTGTACCAGGATGATGACATTGTGTCAGAGGAGAGAAAGAGGTGTATTTGAGTTACATGTCATCAAGGAAAAAATTATTTAAAAATTAATTTATGCACAATAATTTGTTCATATCTCATATCCATCAGACTGACAAAGAAAAAAAGACAAATGTTGGTGGGTTTGTGGGGAAACAGACATATTAGTGCACTGCTGGTGGAGCTGTGATTGTTCTCATCCATTCTGGAAAGCACTTTGAACCTGTGCCCCCAAAGTCACTGAACTCTACATAGTCTTTGACCCAGCAATACGACTACTAGGGCTATCTATACTCCAAGGTGGTTAAAAATAGGTAAAAGACCTATATTTACAAAAATATTTACTTTTACTATTATATTTACTTTCATAGTGCCAAAGAACTATAAACAAAATATCCATGAACATAAAAGAACCAAAGGAAGATCTCCAGCAGGTTGGGTGCATTCTCTGTAAGAGATCTGTGAAAAGCCATGGGTGAGAATTGTACAGAATAAAAAATAAAGAATTGATGACGATTTGTACTGAGTGATGGCATACCCTTCACTGATGTCAGTTTACCACTGAGGAGGAGGGTATATGGGGCAGGACAGGTGACATCATGGAGTGGAAGGGTTTAGACTTGTGATTTTTGTCAGCAAAGGGAATTCTTGGTGTGAAAATTCCTTCCACCAGGTAAATCAGCAGCTCCTCTACAAGCCACAGTGTTAGAGAGCTGCCAGTGTACTTAGAACTTAAATAACATCCCCAGGGCTACATCAGTGTGTCAAGTCAGGAGAAACTTGCAACTAGGTCTTCTTGACTCCAAAGCTGACCCAAGATCCACTACAATATTGTGTCTCTCTTTAGCCTAGAGAGAGGAAAAGATTATTAGCACAGACCTTTTCTTACAGAATCTTCATGTACAGCCTCTAAAATGCCCAGACTCTACAGAACATAGTTTAGGAAAGTGATGAGCTAGATTATTTCTAATTGATTTCAACCCAAACAGCATTTATTGAACAACACACTGCTTCTATGCATTACTTTTTAAGAGTCTCTTTTTGTGTGATAAATAAAATACACATTTGTTTAAAAACATTGCTCAATTCGTAATAGCCTTTCATTTTTGTTTATTTTTCTCAATCAGCTGATACTGAGTATAATTTTTACCAATTATACAAACTGCCTATTCTGATTTTGTTTAAGATTTACCTGAAACTTTCTGAATAGCTATACCATCTACATTACATTTTTCAACATAAATATATGAAAGGTAGAAGAAGAGGACTATTATTTTCTAGGAAAGTCTATAAATTGAAGTGAACATTAAATCTATGGTCCCTCTTGTCAAATGTGGCATGCTGAAAAAACTTAGTAGAATCCAAAATTCATGTGTAAGGGGGGAAAATTGACACAACCCTTTTTTTTTCATGTAATATATATATGATGGAGAATGGATGTTCTCCATAAGGAGTTAATACAACATGGCTCTGTCCTTGGCATAGTGAGCTTACATGCTACAATGCCCTCACCAAACTAGGTTAGTTAGCAAAAGTAAAGAATTCTTATGGAGTTCATTTACTTCCTTAAAACAAGGTTATCAAGGAGTCTGGGGAATTGGAAAGGGCTGCATTTTTTAAATTGACAAAGTAAAGAATTCATAGTTTTTGAAAGGCAAGAAGTTTGCATGATGGTGGGTTTTATTAAATTCTTTGTTCATTATAATCTCTCTTTCCTACTCTGCGGGTGCTCCAGTTGCTTTAGGTAACTCAGGGAAGGATGGCTAATTGGTAATTTTTGAGTTCAATTTTGAGTTTCATTTTGAGTTCAATCACACCAATTAATACAAAAAAGTCCAAACTGCCAGTGAAAACCAAGGAATTATTGTAACCATTTAACCTCCACACTAGGATGCAATAAACTATCTGCCTCAGCATATCTCTCTCTCTCTCCCTCCCACCTTCCTCTCTCTCTCTCTCTCTCTCTCTCTCTCTCTCTCTCTCTCTCTCTCTCTCTCACACACACACACACACACACACACACACACACACACACAAACAGAAACACCCTCTAGACAGCAAAGCTTGTTTTATACTATGACAGGAGTGACCATTAAACGGGTTGGTTGGTTCCAACAAGGAAACCTTCTGTATTATGGATATATGGATATAGCCAATTAATTAGCAAAGAATTCAGCAGAAAAGGAATCATCATCGAGATGAGCCCTGACAAATGCTTCTGTGGGTGCTGTAGAAAGTTGGCATCACCAAAGTCTTTGACAGGTTAAGTGGTTCAACATTTGAAACTAATAGGATTTTATCAGTGAAAGTGACATTGAAAAGAATACATTGCCATCTATTTTGATCTGCACCCTAAGGACCATGAGACCTTTGCTTTCACTTATACCCTAACCCTTTTTCATGCATTTTCTCCCCAACTTGAATGTAAGTTCTTGAGAAACAGAAATGCCTTCACATTTTTATTTGTATCCCTAGTGGTTGGCACAGTACTATGCACATAGTGTGCATTTAATAAATGCTTTTATATTCATTTATTTACTTATTCACCTAAAATAGGTCTGACTTGGTAAAAAAAATTTAAATATATGAGAAACTTTTCATGCAAAGGTGTGGTACTATGGGTCTAAAACATGTCTACTGTCAGACTCAACAGTGTATTTATTAATCTTGTTGAACTGCTTTTTAAATCTCCTTTTTCTAATTCTTTGCTCCAAAGAATGGCTCACTGGCTAGGGAAGGGAGGGAAGATATTCAGAAATGAAGGCAATGAGAAAAAAATAGATATCAATACTTATTTTTATTTAGTAAGTATAGGAGAGAACTTGTTAGACAGCACAGCTTTCTAGCTGTGGGACCTTGGACAACCATGACCCTGTCACAGAAGCTCCAGTGACTCCCTGTTGTCTTTAGGATAAATACAAAATGTCCAACTGAAAACCCTCCACAATCTAAGTCCCTCCTGCTTTTCCAGATTTATTTCATATGATTCCCTTCCATACATTCTCTCTCCCAGGTAAAGTTACCCCCATTCTGTTCTCTCAAATTAATAATCAATCACCCATCTCTAAAATTTTGTGGATTGTTTACCACACCTAGCTTGTGCTTCTCTTCCTGAGCTCTGACACTTAGAATGCTTTATTTTTATCAAAGTCCAACTCAGCGTGAGGTGTTAGTGATTTCTCACTCTTTAGACTACCTTGTTTTTACTTATCTCTGTCTTAGCTTTCCTGTGGAATGTCCATGGGGACAGGAAATGGTTTTTTTTGGTCTTTGTATTCTTGGTGCCTGGTATACAATAGGTGCTCAATAAATGCCCCCCCTCATGTCCCAAATAGGAGTCAATCAAGCATGTTTTCTAGATCTTTTCTGAAGGAGTTGGGGGGGGGGGGCGGTATGAGATTGTCAATAAATGTTTATTTAATTGAAGTCTCTTTCTTTCTGAACCTCATTTCCCTCATCTGTAAAAACAGAATATTGGACTAGATGATTTCAAAAGTCCCTTCCAGCTCTGAATCCTCTAATCCTAACATAAGATGCACAATTGGTAAAATTTTTGATAATACAGCTAAACTACAGAAATAGCTGAAATATAGTATTTTAGGGTTACAGAGTGCTAAACATGCATTATCTTAATCAATCTTCACATCAAAGGAGGCAGTGTGAAGGAGAAAGATCCCTGGATATGGAGTCAAATGACCCAGGATTGAATTGTGGTTGTGACCTCAGATACTTAACAATCACCATGTACCTCAGGGAACTCCCTAGGATTTACTGGATCATCGAATTACAGTTTGAAGCATCTTCAGAACCATCTAGACCAACCCCTTTGCCTTAAAGATGGGAAAAATGAACCTCAGGGAGATTAAGGTACTGCCACTTAATGTGGTAGTGTGAGGGATTGGAACCCAGGTTCTCTGACTCCAGAGGGACTGAGTACCAAGCTGACTCTACACTAATCTTTAAATCACAGAGAGGTTGCAATCTGCCTGGATGGGGGACTCCCCACTCTGATGAAATCACAGATCCTCTGCATATTTCCATAAATCACCCTGCTGTGAGGTTTTTTGTTTTTGTTTTTTTCAGCAGTGCAGCACAGGCTCTAGACAGGTTTTAGAAAGCTGTACTAGCTTTGAGTGCAGAGTGGACAGCCTATTGTATGTCTATCACTTATTAAAGCTAATGTTGGAGAGGCTTAGCACCACAAGGAAGACCATGAGAGATGGATTTTTTTTATAAAGATGTCTTAATGAGTCTAGTGAGGAAGTATCCAAACTGATGATGACTGTAACCCTTTCAGAGAGTCATATAAACTTAGAGGAGAAGGGAGTCTCAAAGTTAATCTGTTCCAACCCTTTTATTCTACAAATGAAGAAACAGGTCAGTTACTCCAGGTTACACAGGAAGTGAATGCCAGAGGGAAGATTTAAAGCCAGATCTTTGGATTCCAAATCTGTAACTTTCCCTACTATACCACATTGTCTTGAAATTTTGAAGTTAATTCACTTGCCTTTACATTTGTCAATGGAAATAGGTAAGATTCCTAAAATTAACAATAACACTAGAAGTCAGAAGAACTGTCTGGTATCTTTGGGCCTCAGTGATGACCTCTGCATACCTTGGTATGCAGTGATCCACACCAATAAACCCCTAAGTTCAGAGCTTTATTTGACTGGTAAGTCTTGGGTCTGTGTGGGTGGGGTGGGTGTGAGATTACACCTTGCACTTTTACTGTGGAAAATGTCCAGAACTAGATTGTCCCCAACCCTGAAATCCTTTTGAGATGAGCAAACAATTAGAGCCAGGCCATCAAGGGATCATCTTGTGCAGACTCCATGAATCTGAGATTGTTAATGTGCTTCTCTGAGATTCTAAGTGACATCAGTGAGAGTGACACATGCTCTGGGTAGAACAGAGTCTTTGAAATGTGTAACTTGGATGAACATATTGCATAAACATTAACTGTCCTTTCAAAGAAAGAAAAAATGCCATTATAATTCAAAAATAGTGAGTTCCTTGCCAAGAATTTATTTAAAAAGTCAACCCAAATGGCTCTGAGACCATTTTAAGATATATGAATAAGTACCATTAAGCTTTCCAATATTTTTTTTTTGTTGGGGGTGGAATTTTGGTGTCTGAGAATCTCCACTGAGCTGCAGTTTCCCTCATGTTGCATATAACAACATAATTACTAATTTAATTTCCATCTTTTGAGGAGCTGTGATTCCTTTGTTCTGCTCTTACCTCCACCATCAACAGAAATTCCTCTCCCTAACCTAGTAGACTGTATGTGAGGGTTGTGTGGAAATAGCTTTACCCAGGGGCTAACCTGGTGATAAGCTTCTCTGAATTGAGTTAGGTCAGACCACAGAAAAGAGACAGAGAGACTTTACATCTTGATGGGATCTTACAGAGATCATAGTCAGTTGCCATTAGCTTTGAGAGCCCACAGTCACTACCATGCCATAATGAAGTCTTAGAGACTTTACCTTTTAATCACATATAGGAAGCAAAGTCTGTAATATGTCATATTCATTAAACATTCACAATGATACCCCATCCAATACTTTACTCTCCCAGTCTTCCATCCCCAATCCAGTCAACTACTCTTCCATTTTACTGCAGCCATGGACAGTGATGGTCACACTTTAGATGTCAATATCAAAAACTCTGGCATTTCTCCATCCGACCATTAAATACCATCATTTCATCTCTCATATGTCTCACTCCTCCCCAAACATATTCTTCACCCTCATTAAGACTTTTAATCCTTCTATGCCTCAGAATTAACTCAGGCCATCACATCTGCTTTGTTCTTCGTGTTCCTCCTTTCCTAATCTTGACACTATAGTTAAGCAACTCTACACTGTTGTCTACATTAAAATCCCTTGCCTTATTTTCCTATCTCTGCTCATTTCTTGCCAAAGCCAGGTCTGGGTTACTCCCACCATCTACCTACACAACTCCTACTCCTGTGTTATTGACTGGAACTAGAAAAAGTCGCTCAATTGACTTAATTTACTATAATACAAAATTATATTATCTTATCTCAACTGGGCCAGCTAGGTGCTGCAATGGATATAGTGATGGGCCTGGAGTCAGGAAAATATCCTGAGTTCAAATCTAGCCTCAGACACTTGCTAGCTGTATGACCCTAGGCAACTCACTTAACCCTGTTTGCCTCAATTCTTTATCCATAAAATGAACTGGAGAAGGAAATGGCAAATCACTCCAGTATCTTTGCCAAGAAAACCCCACATAGGGTCACAAAGAGTCAGACACTGAATAATAACAAATCTCAACTGAGCCCTCACTGCAGTAAAGCAATCATTTTATTCTTCCCTAATCAATTTCCTATATCACTCTAGGTTCTAAATTTCTTCTTTCCTCAATTTTCTTGTATTTTCCTCCTCCTTCAACTCCCCAGATAAGGAACATGTCTCTTACTTTACAAAGCAAATAGAATCAATTGACTTCTGCCTCTCAGTGCTCCTTTCTTCCAGTCTCTACTAATGAGGTGGATCTTTCCCTTGTCAAAACTAACCCCTCCATATGTACACTTGTTCCCATTCCATATTATCTTCTCAAGCAGATTGCCCCCCCCCCAATTGTCTATTTCTAATCTTCAGTCCCTCCCTATTACACTGAATGTTCCCCAGATTTTTTTCAGACATGCCCATCTTCCCTATCCCTTAAAAATGAAAACAAAAAATTCTATTATACAATTAGTGAGTTTCAGAAACCACCTCTGTACTAGGATCAGAGATTATTCTCCCAGCAGCCCACTCATCGGCACAATATTTACCAACTCTTTGACCTGCAAAAATAGGGACCTTGCCTGCTTAGTTCTATGGTACTTATACCAGGAGTGTCTAGCTAGATGAACAGTTCTGACCTATCTTCTACAGTCCAGTGTTGCCTATCCCACCAAGAAACACAGTTAAAGATTATCTTTTAATCCATCTACTGTTAATAGCTATTTATAACCTCTTTTCTGCCTGGGGAAACATAACTTTTTTAAAAAATAAGTTTTGGGGGGGCAGAGCCAAGATGGCGGAGTAGAAACAGCACCTCCAAGGCTCTCTCCCCACAGATTACCTCCAAACTATGTAAAAGGGGACTCTGAACAACTTCTGGAGCCCTAGCACCCAAAGAACGACACAGAGAAGCTAACCTCCCACTGAGGACAGTCCAGCAGCCCTGCAGGAAGGGCCCGCACAGAGCTCTGGGAGCTGGCAGCTCAGCACGCAGTGGGAGGAGAGCTGAGCCCAGGTAACCGCGGGTTTAGCTCCAGGGTAGCCTGGCCAACAGCCGTCTGGAGGGACCCCAGAACACCAGCAGCTGTGGCGATTCCAGAATGGTCAAGACAGACATGCCTAGGACAAAGTGAGTGGTTAGTGCCCTATGGACTTTGGGACCAGTATTTGGGGAACGTGTCAGCTTCTTCCCTTGGGGGCTAGAAGCTGCTGAGGAGACATGCCATTTTGCAGTTTTCAGTGGCGGCTCCAGCTCCTAGCCTGCAAACTGTAGGGAGATCCAGCGATCAGTCTCGAGGGTATTTGCTCTTGCTTTAACCTCCCTGGGTCTGGATTGTGATCTGGGGGGGAGGTTGTGGGGCGGGTTTCCAGCTTGCTGGTAATGGAAGTTGCCCCCCCCACACACGTTCGGGATGAAATTCCCCTGGCTGGTGGCAGAGTTCTACTGTGGCAACAAGCCCAAAAGTCAAGTAATTAAGTGGCATCATGCCAAGGCAAAGGAAACAAAATAAACAGAAAAATGCAACATTAGACTCCTATTTTGGGGGCAAAGAGGATCGAAGCATGGAACAGTCAGACGACTGTGAGGTCAGAAATCCTGTTCCAAAAGCCCCAAAGGAAAATATGAGCAGGTTACAGGCCATAGAGGACCTTAAGAAGGACTTTAAAAATCAAATAAGAGAAGTGGAGGAAAAATTGGGAAGAGAAATGAGAAGAATGCAGGAAAAGTATGAAATGAGGGTCAACAGCCTGACTGAGGAAAACAACACCTTAAAAAATAGACTAACTCAAATGGCAAAGGAGGCCCAAAAGGGCAATGAGGAGAAGAATGCCTTAAAAAGTCGAATTTGCCAGATGGAAAAAGAATCTCAAAAGCTCACTGAGGAGATTCATTCCTTCAGAGTTAGATTGGAGCAAACGGAAACTAGTAACTTTATGAGAAATCAAGATGCTGTTAAGCAGATCCAAACAAATGAAAGAATAGAAGGCAATGTGAAATATCTCATGGGAAAAAACACTGACCTGGAAAGTAGATCCAGGAGAGATAATTTAAAAATTATTGGACTACCTGAAAGCCATGATCAAAGAAAGAACCTAGAAATCACCCTTCAAGAAATTCTCAAGGAAAATTGCCCTGATGTTTTAAACCCAGAGGGCAAAATAGACGTTGAAAGAATCCACCGATCACCTCCTGAAAAAGACCCCAAAAAGAAAACTCCCAGGAATATTATATCCAGGTTCCAGAATCCCCAGATCAAGGAGAAAATACTACAAGCAGCCAGGAAGAAACAATTTCAATATTGTGGAAACACAATCAGAATAGCCCAGGACCTGGCAGCTTCTACACTGAGGGATCGAAGGGCATGGAATATGATATTCCAGAGGGCAAAAGAACTGGGAATGAACCCAAGGGTCACCTACCCAGCAAAACTGAGTATTTTGTTTCAGGGGAAAATATGGTCATTCAGTGGAATAGAGGACTTTCAAGCATTCTTGAGGAAAAAAACAGAGTTGAATAGAAAATTTGACATACAGACACAAGAAGCAAGAGATATCTGAGAAGGTAATCAGGGAAAAGAAATCAAAAGGAACTTATCAAAGCTAACCTATTTACATTCCTACATGGAAAAACAATAACTGTGACGGATGAAACTTTTCTCAGTATGAAAATAATGGGAGAAGGGTATATGGTCACATGAATACATATGTGAATGTGTGTATATGTGTTTACAGTTATACATGGATAGAGAGCATAGGTTGAATTTGTTGGGAAGGGATGATACCTAAGGGGTGAAATTATGAGGTGAGAAAGGAAAGTAGCAAGAGGAGATGGGGAGAGACAGGGTAGGGTAAACTATCTCATGTAGAAGAAGCAAGGGGAAGTGGCTGCGTTGGAGGGGAAGAATAAGGAAGGCTAAAAAGACAAAACCACATTCCCATTGAATTTGGTTCAGGGAGAAAATGACATACATACTAAATGGGATATCTCAACCTGCAGCAGGATAGGGGGAAGGGGGATGAGAGGAGGGATGATGGATGGGAGGGCATCCTTGGGGGGAGGGGAGGTTGGAAGTACCCACTATAGAAGAGGGACAGGATCATGTAGGGAATGGACCAGGTGGGGGGTGGGATGGGTGGGAGGGAATTATAAGCAGCCTTGTACAATATATCTACTATGGTAATGTTTTGCATAGTTATACATGTACAACATATACTGAATTACTTATCTTCCCAGAGGGAATGGGTGACAAGGGAGGAAGGGAATGGATCTGAAATTCGAGGTCTTAAAATTAAATGTTTCAAATATATATAAACACTATTATCAATACTCTTTTGCATGTAATTGGGAGATAAGATGTACAGGCATTGGGGCACAGAGATTCACCTTGCTCTAATGGAAAAGTCGAAAGGGGTAAAGGAGAAGATATGGGAGAGAGCAGGATGGAGGAAGTGATATCTTGTGGGGCAGCTATTCTGGGAGGGTGGGTAGGGGAAAAATGGGGGAAAAATTGTAACTCAAAATCTGACGGAAATGAATGATGTAAAACAGGAGTTAGAGCATTTGTTTAAATAAAAAAATAGAAAATAAAAAAATTATCAAATAAAAAGAAATAAGTTTTTACTTTTTGTTACCTTTTGTTTTTCACAACATCATAGTTTTTCCTATTACCCTTCCCCCTTCCCCTCCTTGAGAGCCATCCCATGACAATTAGTATTTTTTAAAGATTAAAAGAAAGAAAACAAGGAAGAGGAAAAACCAACCCAACAGATCAACACATTGAAAATGTCTGGCTATATGTCTGGTGTGCAATACCTGTGGACCGCCCACCTTCATGGAAAGGTGGGCTGGAGGCATCCTCATATCTCTTTAAGCAATGTTTGATTTTTATAATTTTTAAAAATACTCACTTTTGATTTTTTTCTGTTAGAGATTAGACTTTATCCAAGGTCTTTCTGGCTTCAATGCTAGCTCCCTAGTCACTGGTCCATGCTGCTTATCATAATATAATCTGTCATAAATGAGCTAGAGTTTTCATTTCATCTTCACATTTATTTGAAGTATTTTCTATTTTCCCCATGTTGAAAGCTATGCAAATTAAATCTGTACTTAAATTCAATTGTGGATGCAGAACGTATAATGATAACAATTTAACTAGGAATAATGTCCTTAATCATAAATACATTTGCACTTTGTTTCTTTCCATCAGAGTTTAAAGTTAGCTTATCTATTTAAATTACATCTTTGGAAATATTTCATAATACTCTTAGGAGAAATCAAACCCTAAATAGGACTCTAGTCATGATTTCTGTTCTCAAGTACACAAATTAATTTTGCTTTTCATTGGTCTATATATCATAATAATTTTATTAATTCCTCTGTTTAGTTTCATGCTACTGAGGATTGATACTTCTGTTTATATCATCAATCTTGTATACTCTGGATAAACTAGATTTTAAAATGATCTTAAATAGTTACGCAATTGATTTTGTTGTATTAGAAAGCTCATGCCAGATATTAGAAATGTTTCTGCAACCTTAGAATGTCTTCTCTAGAGATCAGCAAGAGAAAACTTATATGACCTCCACTTAGGGATGCTTAGAAGTATTTCCCTTCAGGTAAGGGATGGAATAAATGATTTCTGAGGTCCTTTCTAACTCTGAGATTCCATGATTCTGAAATCAACAAAGAAAGATTTCTATTTTTTCTAATTAAAGGGAAATATTTGGACAAGAGCTAGCTCTTGCTAAGGGTATCAAGGCAATTCCCTTAATTAGTTCAATATGATGGGTTTTGAGCATGGAATGAACACCTCTGGGATTTTAGAAACCACTCTTCCCACTAGAAGAGCAGCATATTCATAACTTCTGTTTCAGAGGACTAATATTACTCCTAATTAGGTCTTTGAGATAAACGCAAAGTGAGTTAGTTGGTTTGCAGCCACCTCCTAGGGATAGGTTCCAATGTCTGGGGCTTTCTCCAAGATGATTTGGTTGAGTAGAACTCTAATGAGGAGGATGCTTGTCAAAGAAATCACCTCTTTACTGGCATAAAAGATAATTGACAAACAACTTTCTACCATTTCCTCACTTTTCCCCATCTTTACTCTTGTACCTTTCTTCTGCTGCGAAGTAAAGTGATAGAAAGACAATAGGATTCTTCCTCTCCGATCTCTAGTAGTCACTAATGGCTGCTTTTCCACAGCAGTGTGTGGCAAAATCCATGCTTTAATCAAAATTAGAATGTTTAGAAGGAGATTCCCAGACCTTGAGTTATTAACTATTTCTGCCTTTTGGGGCATAGTTCAGAAACCAGATGACTAAGAGTGGACTTTCCCAGTTCCAAGAGTTAGAAAGAGTGACCTTTCAACAGATTCAACAGATCCAGAAGCAAATGAAAAGAGGAAGATACTTGACTCAAGAGAGAAGATTTTATACCAATGTTCCTGGACCCAAATAATCCATGAAAAGTAGAGGAGTTTCCTGGACAACATGACCCTGGAATCTAGCCTTCTAGCAGAAAATGGAGGTTTCTTGGGTAGTGCAATCCTGGGGAGTGACCTTGGAAGTAACCCCACATTTCAGATTTCAAGAACCTGGCCTCACAAAGAGAGAAATAGAGTTCCTGAGTTACTTGCCTTTTATACAGAGGAAAAGACCACCCATACGGCCAACAACTGGAGGATTGAACCATACATGTCTTGGGGGAGAAGAACTGCAAGAGATTGAATGTTCAGCAGCCTGAAAGTATTCATCTTTGGGATAGGATAGGGTCCATATTACATGGTAATACAATAAGTCTTAGGGGGAGATTAGAACCCTATGGGAAAGGGGAGGATTCACCAAAATGTTAGATTGTTGCTGGTGGCAAACATGAGGTCAATTGCCTTCTGAGGCTAGAGGTAGTTGACACAGTGGATAGAGTACTGGGCCACATAGTGCTAGCTGTGTGACTCTGGTCAAATCATTTAACCTCTTTTGCCTCTGTTTTCTCAACTGTGAAATGGGAGTCATACTACCTACCTCCCAGGGTTGTTGTGAGAATCAAATGAGATTATTTGTGAAACATCTGGCACATAGCAATTAACAAATGCTTGTTTATTTTCTTTCTAGTTCATAGACTCCTATCAGTGTATTTCCTATAATTGTAAATTTCTAGATTTGTGGGATCCTGTAAATACTTTCTGCCTTTTCTTTACTAAAGTTTCTCTTTTACCCAATATGAATTTGTAGAGAGACTGTATAGGAACTGGAAGCTTTTTTATCCATATTTGTGGAAATCTAGGCCCAAGCTACATAAAAAGATATTGTTGGAAATTTCCTAGAATAAACTTGGGGAAGGGAGGTAGGATTTAAGCCAAAGAAAGCTGACCACTTGAAAGAAGCCTCTTACATCACTCCTGATGCACATACAACTTTGAGGTCCTTGAGGCATAGATTATACTCTTAACACATGGCTTTATGAATTTAAAGCCTTTAACCTTCATAGAATCATAAAATAATAGAGAACCATCAGAGGTTGAAGTTTGCAAGATCTATGAATGTAGAAAATATCTTATACTTCCTTTATATTCCTGGGAGAGATCACAAGAGATTAGTTTGACTATAAATTTAGTCTAATCTCAAGTGGATAGCTATAAGGAAAATATCCTATTCCTCCTTAATTCATTTGATTTCCAATTCTTCTCATTTCTTCTTAAGTTTTCTGTAGCATTGCTACCCCAATTTTTCAGTTGATGACATCCCTTCATATTTCATTGAAAAAAATTGAAGACGGCTGAGATTTGCACCTTTCTCACTCTTCCATCAAATCCCCTGCATCAGACACTTTTCTTCACTCTCTCCTCTTTAGTCTCAGATGAAGAGGTGACCCTTCTCCTAATTAAAGGCAATACTTCTATATGTACAATTGATCTCATCTCCCCCTGTCCTCTCCAGAATATTACTCCAACTATCATCCCTACTCCTTCTGTCATTTTCAATCTCTCACTATCTTTTGGCTCCTTCCTACAAATAAGCTCCTAACTCCTCCATCCTTAAAAACAAAACAAACCTCATCCTACTGTCTGAGCCAGTTGTTGTCCTGTAACACTCTTCCCCTTTCTTCATGGCTAAACTCCTTGAAAAATTTGTTCACATTCCCGGTCACCATTTCTTTTCCTCTCACTCAATTTTGAAACCTCTGCAATCTGGCTACTAATGCCATCATTCAATTAAAGCTTCTCTCTCCCAAATTGCTAATGATCTTTAAGTGGTCAAACCTAATGGCTTTTTCCTCAGTCATGGTCCTTCTTGACCTTTCTGTAGCCTTTGACATTGTTCACTCTCTCCTCCTGGAGGCTTTCGTCTTTCTGGAATTCTATGGCACTGCTCTCTCCTGGTTCTATATACTGACAACTCACATTCTTCTTTGAGGTCCTACATCCACACCATGCCAACTATCGGCATATGGTCCCCCAAGGCTCTTCTCTGAGTCCTCTTTTCACTCTATATATTTTATGTGGCAATCTCATCAATTCCCATGGATGAACATTTGATGATGTTCTCTATGCAGAAAATTTCTAGCTAAACATCTCCAATCTTATTCTCTTAGCTCCAGGCTGTCACCAACCTTTTGAAACTCTGATTCAATCTTCCATAGACATCTGTAATGGTAATGGGAATTTGAAGATCTTCCCTGCTTTGAAGATAAACCCTACCTCCTAGAATGTAATCACATGGAGCCTGTGGTGGTAGGAGTGTGCTGAAGGTTGGAGAAGAGCCTACAGGAAGCTGGGAGTCAGAGCAGCTAGATTGGAAGGAGGAGAGGATACATTAGAGGGAGACAGTTAGGCTTGTAAGTAAATGTTGGTTTGGGGGAAAGCTAAAGGATACTGTAACTCTCTGTTTGCTATTATGATTTATTAACTCTTTTCCTAGGATGAAACTGGCTTACTGGTTTTGGGATTCAGTTTTCTGGAATGTGAATAAATGTTTTGCTTCTGTCTTCTATATGGAGAATCTCTTATATTTTGTGATTGAACACTATGCAGGCATATTTATAGTGACCACTGGCATTGTGAATATTGCATTGGCACTACAGTATCTCAAATTAACATGTGCAAAACTGAATTCATTATCTTTCCCCCTCCCCAAACCTCTTAGTTTTCCAATTTACTCTTTACTGTCCTCCTATTCACCTAGACTTATAACCTCACCGTAGTCCTTCACTCCTCACTCTCACTCATTCTGTATATCCAATCTGTTGCCAAATCCCATTGCTTCTACTCTTATCATATCTTTCATATACATCCTGCCATGTCACCTAGCCACCAACCTAGTTCAAGCCATCATTATCTTTTGCTTGGAATATTGAGAGAGCCTTCCAACTGGTCTTCCTATTAGTCTGTCCTCATTACAATCCATCATTTCCACTCAGCTAATGAGATGATTTTCCAAAAGGGTAGTATGTCTGACCCTGTCACCCTCCTTGCCTTCCTTCCCAATAGCTTCAGTGGTTCTTCATTGTTTTCAGTACCAAACGTAGACTCCTTTGTTTGGCATTCAAAGCTTTTTTATGACCTGGCCCTTTCTTACCTTTTCATTCTTCTCATAGTTGACTACCTTATATATAATTCTATGATCTGTTAACACTGGCCAACTTACAGTTCTCTAAGAAAATACTCTATCTTATACAATGCCCTATGTGATACAAAATTATTATAAGACCCTGAATTAGACCTGAATTTTTGACCTCATTAAGCTATATGTCCCTGGTGTCTACCTACAGTGCTTTCCAAAGGGATAATCTTGCTGAGTTATTAACAAGCATGCTGAGAACAGCAGAGATCTGCACTCATACCATGACATAATATACTAAAAATCTTTTTTTAAAACTATTGCCTTTTTAGAATTATATGTTCCTGGCTCTTCCTGTACCCTTTCTCCGATTCCTTTAAATCTCCTTTATTTTGCATAGACAAATATTCTTAGCATTTTTGTACCTACTCCTAGAGAGTGGCTCACCCATTCCTAGTCCTCCTAGAAAGTCCCTCTTACAGCTAAAAGGGACCCAAATATTTCTAGCTTTATTAAGAAGTCCCTGGGAAGCCCCTTCTACATGGCTTAGCCACCTGCAGCAGAATGGGTACAAAGCTTCCTGGAAATCATGGCTATCCTCAAAGAGGTGAATGGCTCAACACTGAGCTGACTACACCCCCTCTCACTGTCAGTATGATCATGTAATCTTGTTATTTTGAGTTTAGTCCTTTGTTCATTCTGAGGCAGCTGGCTATGCTCCAACCTGGATGCCAGGACTGGCTCCCTTTTTCCTTCCCTAATCTTCCCCTGTCAATAAACCACTTGCTAAAGCATCAGTCTATTGTGTCACGTTTTCATTTCATGGGAATATGGAACTCTCACAAGACTTTCCAGGAAACTTTGTCTACATTTGGAATGCTCTACCCTTTAAACTAACTTCCTTCCAAAAACATCTCAGATCTTATGTATTCCCAAAGACTTTTCCCAGCTCTACCCTTTACCCCTACCCTAGCTTCTAATACTTTCCGCCCTCTGATCACCTTCCATAAACTCTGTGTACATCTTGTATGTACTTACTTGTTTACATGTTGTCTCTCTTATTAAAATATAAGTTTCTAGAGGTCAGCCTTACCTTTATTTGTAACTCTAATGCTTAGTACTTTGCTTGGTTCATAGTAGCTCTTAACAAATGTTTGTCAACTTATTGACATCTCCTGAACCCAGGTCTCACACAAAAGCTCCAACAAAGTGTGGAAAAGGTATTAGAAGGAACAATGATTAAGAAAAAAAACAAATAAAATATTGGGGTTATTGATTAAGTCAGTTCCATTGCACTTAAATTAACTAATAGGATAGTTAATCAATCACAGAAAGGTCTTACATGAAAAAGTGTGAAGTTCTTCAAGTCATAGTAATGTTGTATAAGAATTATGTCGAGATAGACCAAGGAAACTACCCTGACCCATGGGTCTTCTATAAATTATTAAGCTAAAAAGAGTCATTTGAGAAATTGGAGCAAGTGTAGCATTACAGCATACATCTGAGAAGCAAAGACAATGAAAGTCAATGCCCATAGAGCCAAGAGTTATTGGTTCTATAGGAATCTTAGCTCAAAAGATCTAACATGAAGGAAGTCTGGAGAAAAGGTTGACTCTCACTTTCTCTTCCCAGTGCCTGTGTATCTATCAATATTATACATTACCCAAATGACCTAATGGGTCCAATAAACTAAATTTTCCCACAACCACAAAAAGGCCAGTTGTTAACTAATGAAAGAATTTAGGGGCTTAGGATAGCAAGTAGTTAATTGTGGGAACTGAGTGAACCGCACTGACTCTATCTTGTGACTCAGTTCTGGAGCAAGCTTAGTTTCTCTTCAATTATAGGTCTAGTTCAATTTTTGTCCTATGAGAAAACTTTATTCAGTTGTAGGAATCGAAAGAAAACTTTATTGCATTGTTTGAACTTAGCCCTTCATGGTTAAGTTGTGTCTGTCCTTCATTTTCAAAGAGAACCATGGAATCAGGGAAGTGATGACATGACTTGCAGTTGACTTTGATTTGAGTGAGGGAGGGCTCACCAGCCTCACTTGCTCCTCCAGAGCCATCTGGATCCATTGGCCAGATATACATCAGGATGACTGGACATGACCCAGGATGCAATGGGAGATGCTGACTCTTTTAGGCTCAATCTTTTTCACCTACTGTAGAGCCAAGCATGAGTAGCTCTTCAGAGGGCTGCTACTGTGAATAGCTCTAAGGTTCTGATCACATAGTATAGTGAACTCTCTACTTATTCAGCAGTAAACTAAAGCAAAACATTCACAGAAACCAAAGCACAGCATTTACAATGATATAACATAACAACTTATCACTCAAGTGGCCACATGGCTTTAAACAAATGACATCATTTAGCAAGTCCTTAACTCAATCATCCTTAAGGAGCAATCCTCCTTAAGGGACACAAAGTACAAAGTTCTCCCATCTGTAGGTCAAAGTAAATCATGATCTTGTCAGCCAGCACTAAGTACCCAAGGAGAGGTCCTTTCATCTTGACTCAGGATTGGCTCCCAAATTCCATGTTTCCTTTTCCATGCTCCCAGCTCTTATCTGAATTCACCCAACCATCTCCTGGACTCACAGGTAGGCAACTCCCAGCTCCTGTTCCAGCTCTTGTTCCAGTTCAAGGCTCACAATGACCAGTTTACCTCAAGCCCTTTGAATTCTCTGTTCCTGGGAAGAGAAAACTTAACAGAGCCACAACAATATCTACACACATCAACTTTAGCAGAATTACAACAACATTCACACACATTGCTGGCACTATCATCTCAATTCACTTTCTGCCTGTGAAATCAACACAAGTCAACAGACAGGGCACATCTGTCTAACTAAGTAACACAAACAACAAACAGAAGGTTTCTGTCTGACAAAATATACAAATATAAATCAACACAGACAGAACAGATATAGTGCTAAACTCCACAAGTGTTCTTAGTAGTATTCTATTCCAGTTTGTGGTCCTACTTTTATATGTGGTTTTCCTTCTTGGTCTATCCTGTTGTATGAGCAAGTTCCTCCCACCTTCAAATCACAAGGCGGGGCTCAAACAAGTTGTTAAATACTTGAATAACTGAAACAAGGAGCTAAAGTACTCCTTTGCTTGCCATTACACCTACTCACTTAAGAGTAAGGTAAAGCCCGTTCAGTGAATAGGTCTCTTTAAGAAGTGAATCAAGGGATGACCCTTTTAATTACAAAAAAAGAAAAAAATCAAGCTGGGAGGGAAAGAATGTCATCTGGACCACACCTACCTGGCTGCTTATAGACTAAAGACCTAGGTTATACTGACCAGAAATCCAATCAGCTCTGAAGATTTATGCAAGAAGTTTGCTCAAAGTTATACTTCTCAAGCAACCCATATGTCTTATCTGAAAACTGGCCCTATATTGATCATTAGGTATTGTTTCCATTTTTCTTTGATTGTTTATAGACACTTGGGGGGAGTGGGCCATCTCTTTTTCTGATTTCAGGTTACTGTACCTGGTCATTTTTCCCTTCCCAACTTTGGAAGTCCCTAATTATTCTCCAATTAGAGATCAGATTACCTAGTGAATTGTTTCCTTTTAACTAATTGGTCTTATTTGATTGCTTTTTATTTATAAAAATCTGTGCACCCCCTGCCCCCATCTTTTTTGGAGTTCATCTAGAGGTGAAATGAGGAAGAGACCTGATTTCAATTCGTCAGGCAATTGGCATGCATTGCTCAATAAATTGAAATGTTTGGAAACTCAGATCTTTGTTTTCTCGGTCTTTCACCTACCATACAGAAGAGAGATATAAATGTAAAATTAAGCAGAAAACCTGATTGTCTACCTATTAGGAATAATCCTAACTGGGTGCTTCGATGATTAAGATTGAACTCATAGCATTTCATCTGAAATAAACTCCCTAAACCAAAGAGGAGAGAACCATATGGATCTTGAAGACCATTATAATATACTTAGGCTTAAATAGAGTAATTAAATTAATGTAACAGGGTGTTACACAAAGAGAAATAGCTATAAATTCCTTCATCTAATTGAGAACTTTACAAGAATATTTCCAGATGTCTGTGGATACTCTGAGCTGAGACAGTAGAACTCAGGAGAGACAGAAGCCATAGCCTTCTCTAGAGTCACAGCAGAAGAAAGGATGGGTGCAGCCTTTGAACAGTACAGCACAAACACAGGTCCCAGGTTCCATTAAAGTAAACAAAGACATCTAATTGAAACCTCTCAGCATCATAGCAATGGATGGAGCTAACTGTTATTTGGAGATCAAGTAAGCATAAGGATACAGAGATTTGAGAGACCTAAATCTGACTCAACCAGGGATTCCTATAGAGGGCAAGGTTTAGGCTCAGCTGCCCTCTCCAGATCAACAGAGGCAGTAACACCTAGTCTGGAGAGGAACATGTAAAACAAAATAAAGAAATACTTAGGCTTTGGAGAAATCCAAGAGGTAAACCAAGAATTAGAGAATCATAGACAGAGATTTGGAAGGGCTTTCCTTATTGCACAGATGAGGAAACAGAAGGAAATCACTCCATAAAAACTTCAAGTACAGCCCCAGAGGAAAGAATGAATTGGCTATGTAACACCGAGTAAAGGCAACTTCCCAAGGTTCAAAATACCAGCATAGCCGCTCTCCATATTATTCAAGAGCAGAGAAAAATCAAAATGCAGCAGAATTCAAAATACAGCATTCACCAAGTGTAATTCAACCAAGTACTACTACACCCCTGGGCAATATATTCATTTAGTCAATCACAAAGCCCCTCCTCTTAAATGGAGATTAGTTTCCAATCTTAAACAAAGTACCTTCATTTGGTCAGTCACAGAGCACACACACACACACACACACAAAGGTCAAAAGTTCCCTACCCCTGGATCCCAACTGAATAGGCCATCTACCCCAGAGTTACAACAAGCTTAAGATACTGTCACGGCATTTAATGCCCAAAGAGAGGTCTTTTCTTCATCTTGACCTGAGGCAAGTTCTCAGCAATCTCTGTTCCTGGGGAGACAAAGCTTAACAAGGCCATAATATACATCGCCAGTGTCCTCATTAATTCATTGTCTGTCCGCAGAACAGTCCTAGGACCCCTGAAAACATTAGTAAGTCCCTCTTCCAGGATTTCTGTAACATACAACAAGAAAATCCTTCTTCGGGGCTTCTGAACCAACAGCAAACTTCCAGGACCTCTGCAACAACAGCACTGTCCTTCACCAAGGGACAAATCTGGCAAAACAACATCAAAACAGACAGACCAAGTACAGGCCTCACAGCCATGTCTCCTCAGTCCTTGGCAGCTCTGGGTGGCAACTCTCAAAAGTCCTGGGCAACTTGAACTGGCCCTCAGCAATCCTCTCTGTCTCTCTGCCTCCAGGATGCTGCTTCCAAAAAATTTTTCTTCTGCCTTTCTGCCTCTCTCTCTCTCTCTCTCTTTCTCTCTCTCTCTGTCTCTCCCTCCCTCCCTCCCTCCCTCCCTCCCTCTCCCTCTCTCTCTCTCTCTCTCT
>WOXC01003416.1:0-35835 GCA_011680675.1 Gymnobelideus leadbeateri
TTCTGGAGAGCAATCTGGAATTGTGCCCAAAGGATTATAAATAATTTCATACCCTTTGACCCAGCCATACCACTCCTAGGGTTATATCCCAAAGAGATCATAGTAGTGGGAGGAAGAACCATATGTACAAAAATATTTTTAGCAGCCCTTTTTGTGGTTGCAAAGAATTGGAAACTAAAGGAGTGCCCATCAATTGGGGAATGGCTAAACAAGTTGTGGTATATGAATGTAATGGAATTTTATTGTGCTATAAGAAACGAGGAGGTGACGGATTTCATAATTACCTGGAGAGACTTATACAAACTGATGCTGAGCGAGAAGAGTAGAATCAGAAGAAATTTGTATACAATCACAGACATACCATATCTGTGACGACCAACTATGACAGACTGGACTCTTTTCAGCAATGCAGTGATATAAGTTAATCCCGAATGACTCAAGAAAGTGAGAAATGTGCCATCCAGAGATATAACTAGAAAGAACTGAGCCTGAATCCTGATGGAAGCAAACTAAATGATCTTGTTCTTCTCATTGTTTGGTTGTACTTCTTCCTTACCATCTTTCATCTCACCTAGTACAATATGCCTTTGTAATTGGAATAATGTTTAATATGAATGCATTTGCAGACCCTATACTGTACTATATGATGTCATGAGGGGAGGGGGGAGGGAAGTAAAGGAAATTTGAAAATCAAGGAACTATGGAATTGAATCTTGTCAACTGAAACTAAACTAATAAATTAATTTAAAAAAAAAAAAGAAGTACAAATGGATAAAGATAACATTTTAGTACTGATAAATGACTAAAATGGAACATTGTGTTCAGAAGCCAAGTATTGTGTCATTTTTATTCTTCATACTTAAGATCTATGAAGTTTAATTACTTCATCTGAAAAAGGAAATAATAATGCTTGCCATGCCAAAAAGTTTGCCAGCAGAAAAGTGATTTGAAAAATATAAATGTTATGTAGATATGAAGTATCATCATCACCTCTCTTTAATTGCTTTTCTTATTCTCGGTACCTACCACAGCATTCTGCCTCTAATAGGTGATAAACAAAAGGTTTTTTAGTTGAAGAAGGTATCATCTACCTCCTGTCAAGCACTGTATCACTTCTACTTTCCCACTGTGTTCAAAGAGAGTATAGCCATGGCTAACATTATGTTTCCTGCTATCCCACTGACCAAGATTCCTTTTGGGAATGTGATGAACAGAATTTATATACGTATATCCCCTTAATCTCTGAACATTCTTGTTCTATTGTCCCAATTTCTGTGAAGAGTAACTTTATAAGGGAGAGTCTATGGTAAGTCAGATTCAGTAGAAATTGGGTCTATCAATGAATAGTCTGAGGATTCTTCACCTACCCCTCACCCCTTTCTTTAAAAACATGCCTGGACATGCTTGGGGGGCTGACAGGAGAGCATGACATTGTCTAATAGATAGAGAAATAATGCCCACATCGAAGGATTGTTGTGAGGAAAATGCTTTCTGTGCCCTCAAATGCTATATGAATGTGAATTACTATTATAATGTAATAAACCTTAATCAGAAATGGGAATGGATCATTTTCCTTGACTCTGAGGCTTTTCATATATATTTATTTTTAGATTTATAGAATTTAAAGATCTTTTAGGCTAGTCTTTATATAGTCTTTAAGACAATATTAAGGGTCTGTGAACTTTTTGTAAAAAATATTAATAGATGTATTTCAGCATAACTGGTATATTTTGTAATTCTACAAATTTTATTTTATTAATATGAAAGCTATTCTGTGAAGGGGCTATCAGCTTCACCAGAGTGTCAAAGGTGCTCCTGGCACAAAACTTGACAAAAATATGTTTTAAGGAATTCTTGGTAGTGATAGCACAAATAACAATTTTGAAGGATGAAATGCAGGAGTTTAGTTTGCTGTCTGGTCACATCCATCTTTTAAGAGTTTCTTCTTTTTCCTTTCTTTCTTCTCTCTCTCTCTCTCTCTCTCTCTCTCTCTCTCTCTCTCTCTCTCTCTCTCTCTCTCTCTCTCTCTCTCCCTCTCTCTCTCTCTCTCTCTCTTTCTTCCTCCCCCATCTTTCTTTCATTCTTTCTTTTTTTGCCAAAAGTAGTTTGGAGGTCTGGTGATAATTCCCATCTGCCAGTTTGAACCAAAGACCCAGCTGAGAGCAATTAGAGACCATATTCAGACCCCAGCAGGAACTGTGAAAGCCTGTATGGGTGGTCCTCTGGCTGGATGTGGACATATTAAGTGTCAGTCAAGCACACAAGCAAGACATTTCCAAATAAGCCAGAGAGGAGTCAGGAAGCTATATCTTTAAATTATGTTCAATATACTTTGCTCTAAAATGTCCCAAGTTTAGGTTAAAGAGGAAGATTTTAAATGATAGAGGAAAAGGCCCCCTATGCTTCTTCATTGCTCTCTTCCCCCTACTTCTGTTCTACGGGAATGGCCATATGAAACATTAACCTCCCACTTTGACTTTCATGGAGCTGATGGGTAATGAATGGTGAGGAGAAAAGACAAACACTATCATCTTATTGCTTTCTTTTCTAGTGGAAAACCAGATGTGATGGAGCACACTATATAAATTTGACACCTTTAGGGGCATGGGACTCTTGGTACCACCCACAAAGGTGGTGTAACTATCCAGAAAATTGCTTTGGTCTTGAAGTCCCTCTAGTCCCTGTTAGTATGTAATCCTGCCAGAACATGTAGTGACTCCTGCCTGTTAGGGTCTTGATGTGATTCTCCCAAAGTGGAGGAAGGCAGCAGAGGTGGGTATTGAACATTAGCATTATGCAGGCTGAAATGGCAGACAACCAATAATTGTAGCTCACATTTTGCTAGTATTTCACAGGATCAAAGAGAGTCACAGCTGGAAGGGATTATACTGATCATTTAATCTAATGTGCTCATTTTGTAGAAGAGAAGACTGAGACCTAGAGAGGTTAAGCAAATGGCTCAAAAGTTAATCAGCTAATAAGTAACAAAGCTAGAATTCATGCCCTCTGACTACAAATTCAGCACTCTTTTCACTATACAATGATGCCATTCTACATACTAGATTTTTGCCTATTTAATCCTTCTACCAGGCCTGTGAGACAGTCAGGATGATAGGATACTTAATTTATAAATGAATAAATGGAGATTCCAAGTGGTGAGGAGATTTAACTAAGATCATGCAAGTAATAAGTGGCAAAGCTGGGGCTCAGATCCATGTTGTGTGACCTCAAACTTTTCATGACATCAAACTGATTCTCTTTAAATATCACGAAAAGGAAAATGCTTGATGTCACCCGTAGCTCCATAGCTTGACCAACCAGAGTATACGGTGCATAGTGGGAACAGTACTTACTGGCTTCATAGCCACAAAGACATGGAGTCAGATCCCAGATATGATATTTGCTAGATATATGACTAAGTTACCTAAACTTTTCAAGCCTTAGTTTCCTCATCTGTAAATTAGGAACATTAATGTGTGTGCTACCTACTTTGCAAAGTCATTGTTTGGAAAGCACTTTGTATATACCTCAAAACATTATAGAAACATGAGCAATTATGCAAGATTTCACTGCCAATAGGATAGGTTGTCTTTCCATCAGCGTACATCTAAGTCTTTCCAGGACTTGGAAAAGGGTCTTCATGAGTCAGAGTTATTGAAAAAAAAAACAAAAAACAAAAAAACTAAACCACCTGTTGGCCCATGTTCAGGTAATGCATTTGTCAGCACTTAGAATGATGCTGAGATGACAGGAACAGTCCATTGTTAGACTTGTACTTGGCATCTTTCCAACTTATTAGGATGTGCTCTTTGTTTGTTATTGGTTTGGGTTCTTCTTAAGTTGCTTTTGGAAACACAGAGTCACTTTCATGACAGAATAAGGCGTTGAGGTAGGGCTTTAGCAGAGAAAAACCCACAGTGACAGTTATTGTTAGAGGGCTTAGATGCTTTCTGAAATTAAATTTGTAGTGCAGTAAGGATACTGAAAAGGCTTGAAGAACAGTATGGAAAGTGTTTTATGGCAGGTCATTTTAGTATTATTTTACCAAAACAGACATAAATATAGGTAGAGGACCATTCCTAGTTCTTCATGAAAGGTCAGTTAAGATGAATGGGAGGCAGATGCAAGAACTTCTCAAAATCTTCCATTTCCTTATATATGTTACCTCTAGGAAGTGCTTAGAAATTATAATGGGACCATTGACTGCTTTATGCGTAGCTAGAGTATAAGATCACAAAATGATGCTATTAGTTAGGAAAAGGTCTTTTCATTTCCCAAAATTTCCTACAGATACCCAACTACTTTTGGAAAATATTTTTTTTCAATCAGGGGATTCAGTTTTTTCTTTCCTCAATTAAAGGCATGTAAATTATAAATAAGCCTTGGAGAGGCAACAGAGGACCATCTCATTCACCTTTGTTACAAATGACTGATACTAGATCTTATAGGAAAGTAAGTAAAAATGGTAAAGAACAGGAAGGAGAAGTCATTTGCTGTTATTCTGGTAGCAGTGATTAAAAGTAGATCTAAGTCTTAGATAAATAAGTCTTAGATTATAAGACTTTGCAGAATGGTCATGCAGTCTGTTGTTGCTCTTGATAGACTAGTCATTTGCTTGAAAAAGACTTAGAACAAACTTTTCTGTGATATAGATGTATATAAATATGTTTATATATACATGTACATATAAACATGCATGTCTGCATACACGAGTATTCGTGCATACATGCATATACATATACACACATAAATATACACAGACACATAATACATGCATGTGTTTGTGTACATGTGTATACACACATGTACACACACACTGGAAGTAGGTCAATATGAGAGCTACTGTACATAAAGTGGTCTTGGGTTTCCATTCTTGCATTTCTTCCTGTGTGGATGAATATAACTCTCAGGATTTTCTTTCAATGACATTCACACTCTAGAATGCTAGTGCTGTATGTGTGTGTCCCAGGAGAACAGGGATGCTTGTCAACAAATTGGGGAAGGCAGCACAGCTGGTTCATGGAAGCAAGAATGGAATAAGTGTAGCCATTTATTTTTAACAGCATTTCCACCTGAACAGAAGTTGTGTTTGACCAGGTTATTTAAGAGGAAGAAGTAATCTGGCACTTGTTGGCATACTGCACTAGCCTCCAATGTCCAATTCTATTGAGCATGTAAACAGAGAGTGAGACAGGATCAAATAAGAATTATATGGGTTGCAGAAAATAGTGGCTTCAGAAGGCCTAGATCAGAGGTGTCAAATATATAGCCTCAACACTCTTCAATGAGGTCTAAAATAGATTAAATGTAATGAGTAATTTTAATAAAATGCATAAAACACTAGAAAACACAGGTAATATTAATATGTGGTTTTCTAATCAATATTCAGTCCATTTAGTGGTCACTATTTCTATTTTGGTTTTAAACCACTGGACTAAAAAATCTAGGGAAGTTAGTTGTCTCAATAGGTAGAATGCTGGGCCTGGAATCAGAAAGACTCACCTTAATGAGTTCAAATCTGGCCTTCAAGATATTATGTAATCCTGGGCAAATAACTCAACCCTGTTTGCTTTTGTTTTCTTATCTATAAAATTTTCTGGAGAAGAAAATAGGAAACCAATCCACTATCTCTGCCAAGAAAACCCAAAATGGGGTCACAAAGACTTGGGCACAACTGAAAGCAACTGAACAATCAGAGAATCTATCCATTTCCTTCCAGTCTTTGTGTGTGTTAGTGGTAATCTGACTTTTGGGATAAAGGCTGGTGAGTTTGGCATATACATCTGTAATGGTATTAGAATTAGAAGATCCCCTTGTGGGATGGACTTGTTAACATGACAAGAGGGGCTGAACAGGGAGGAGCTGTTGCTGTGTATAGGGAAAAGCCCAAGCTGAGAGAAGGCAGAAGAACCTCTGGGAGAAGCCTTGTGGAGGCAGAGGGAGAGAATTTCCAGGAATGAGAATGCTGAGAGAGACAGAGAACTGCCAGGAGCCAGAATTGCTGTCAGAGCTGCCCAGGACTTTTGAGGACCAATGGAACTGCTGAGAACTGAGGAGGCATGACTGTGGTGCCAATATTTTGCCTGTTTATTTTGATGTTACTTTGTCGAATTAGTTTGTTGATAGAGGCCTCAGACCTTGTTATTGGGCCTAGGTTGATTTCACAGGTAGAAAATGAATTGAAGAGGATGCCAGCAATGTGCATGGATGTTATCGTAGCTTTGTTAAGCTTTGTCTTCCCAGTAACAGAAACCGTGGGAAGGGGAACTACAAAAGCTGAGAATCTGCCTTGGGTCAAGATGAAGAAAAGACCTCTCTTTGGGTATTTAATGCTGAATGATGATATTGTAACCTAGTTGTGACCTAGGTGGATGGCCTTTGTGCTTTATACTGCCCTTTGAGAAGGTGTTTGGTGGTGACTGATGACATTGTAATTCAGTTGTGATCCAGGGTGGAAAACTTTTGGCTTTTGTACTTTGACTAAATGAATGCATCTTGTGTAAAAGAGAACTTTAACCCTTGAATTGACAAATTACTAAATGATTGAGTTAGTAAATGAATGTATTTTGCTTTAAACTTGTGACATGGTGAATGCTGTATTTGATTTTCTGTGAATGTCTTGCCTTAATCTGTTAATTAATAATGGAGAGATTACTATGCTTGTAATCTGATCCTTGAAAGTTGTTCACAGCAGCAATCTTCTGAAAAGCTGCTAGAGCTTGGCATTACAACATCAATTTGGATATTTTATTGCCCACAGCTATGTTTATTATGATGCTCTCTTATTCAGGTACAATCCATGATGAGGGAGAATCTGTGATGAGTTTGTGTTTAAGATTCAGAAAAAGCAAGTTCTCTAAATAAGCAATTTGAGATCCCACCTTCTTCCTTTAAGAAGTGTCTAGTCAGACTTGTCAGGGGTGGGGAGAAAGAACAGGATATGTTTATCTTTGTCATTCTGTTATAAATGGGGAAAAACAAGGTGTGCTATATCATGATTAGGTTATTTTTTGGGGGGACATCCAACCTTGAATAAGTTTATTGACTCAACACATGTTTCTGAGTGTCAATCTCAGAATGTCTTTTTCTTTATGAAGATTAAGAAATATTCAGGAAAGGAAGCAATGTGTGTCCCTCTTTTGGTAGCAGAGTCACCACATCTTTCACTGATGACTTTTTTCTCACCCCAGTACAGGTGCCTAATGTTGACTCATGTCTGGTGACTCTGTTGTCTAGACTAACCCCTTTGAAATCTGTCAACAGTTTGTAAATACCTTTCAGCGAGTCTCATCTTTTGAAAATTACAACAGAAAAACACTGTTGAACCAGGCCTGACTTCTCTGATCTTTCTTACCTTACAAATCTAATTTCCCTAAATTAGAATTATGATTGATATCATTACATATAATCTGATGGTTTTCTGTCCCTATCACTCCCTTCTCCCCCCACCATGAACCTATAGCAAAACTCTATGGCTTCTAGCACAAACTCCAATTTTAGCAAGTCTGTGTCCCTGAAAGGCTACTATTACCTTTTGAATTCTAGAACATTCTAAAGAAAAAGAAGTGAGTAGTTTAACTAGCATCATAGCCCATGTACCCCTACCAGAGTAATTTTTCTATTAATTACTTGTTGATATCAATTTGACAACCAGACTTTTAAAGAAATGGGCATTTACTAAGGTGGGATAGTAAAGACACTTGGTATAAAACATCCATCAGAGCTAGGGCACACATTCAAAAATTAAATACAGAGTTTGGGGGAAATAAGTCTCAAGTTTAGAGAACACCTGTGATAAAAGGAATAACTCACACTTTCTGGAAGTCATTTGCTAGAAGTCCTTTGCTTCCTTTTGTGTCCCTTGGCAAGATGCTCAGGGAGTTCTTAAATATACAGTATCTTCCTGATAGGCTCCTTGCAGAGGACTGAAGCTACCTTTCCTCAATATGTCTAATTTTGCTTGACTGTCAATATAGATGTTACAGTGCTCTTCCTGGGAGGATTCTAGGATACTGATGAGAAGTTCAAATTCTATGACCCATGGAAGTTTACATGTCTAATCTCTGGTCAAAAGGCTTGACCTCTTCTTATAAAAGACCCAGGCTTGCCCTATTCTCAGGACTCACAAAGAGGTTATTTCTCAGGGGCTTGACTAGAATTATTTTGTTCTCAATGCTGGCCAGATAATAGCTCTGAACTAGCTTGCTATGTTATATTGAACACAAATTTGTACACATGCACACACACACACACACACACACACACACACACACACACACATGCGGCATGATTAAGTCTCCTCAGACAATCCCAATACACTTCCTGTATAGTGGTTTCCCTTTTCATCCAGTGGCTTGAAGAAATCCATTCCTTCACCCTACCTGATGAATCAGGTAGCATACACATAGTCTAATGACTTCTGTTAATTCATATAGAAATGTTTGGATTTTGTTCACACTTGGCTCATACCACTGATTCACTCATTTGAGAGATCTAAAATTTTTTGAGCTAGAGATGGAACATCTGTCTGAAAGTACATTTGTAGATTTTATTTGTTGCCAATCAATGAGAAATCAGAGTGGAAAGGCAGCATGGTATTGTGGAAAGGGAAAAAATGAACTTGTAGCCAGAAGACTTAGTCAGAACTAATTCTGCCCCTGACTGATTGTGTAATTAAAAAAAAAAGTCATTTAAACATCTAATGACCAGTTAGCTATTATAAGATCATAGGGTCGTAGATTAGAGCTGGAAGGGACTTAGGAGGTCATAGTTTCCATCCTCCTCTCATCACCTATAGAAAGAATTGTTGTAATGATAAAATGATATCAGGAATGTGAAGTACTTTATCATTTAAAAAGTCTGGAGCTTTGAAGTCAGTTGTGAACATTTTAATGCAAAATTTTGCAATGAAATGAAGAAAATGGGTCAAAGATTTTCTAAGTTGCCTTCATACTGATAAATCTATCTAATAAACAGTTGGGTTGCTCACTTAGCCAAGAGGCATCTGTGGCAGAGTAGAAAGGTCATTTAATCAGAAGTCAGGTCAAAAGGTCTTGTTCGAGTCTGGATTTTACCTCTTAATAGATGTGATCTTATGCTACTCACATAAGCTCTTTGAGTCTCAGTTTCCCCATGTATAAATTAGAATAATAATACTTAAAAACTATTTATCTCATATGGTAGTTAGAAGGATTAAGTGTGAAAAATAGATATACAGGCTTCTAGAACTCCCTTTTTAATTGTTGTGGGCATTCCCTGCACTTGCTTGGATTGCAGCTCTTCCAAATGTTAGTAGAGGTAGTAAAGGTACATAAGTTTCTATGGCCAAAAACCATTTAGCACCTGGTAGCCAATCTGGTGCTGAGTCCCTATATTTTTAATTTGACCAGTCCTTGGACAACAGATATGCCATGTTTTGCCAGATTTATAAATAAAGATTCCAGCATGCTGGGACCAAATGAGGGATGTTTTTCTTTTGTTTTATATGCTGGGTCCAATGACCAGCCTACATAAATTTTGAGAGGTTTATCACCGGGTTGACCACAGGGAAATGATTTTTCTTTCCCTTCCTTTCCTTTCCATTCCCTTCTGTTCCTTTTCCTTCCATTCCCTTTCTTTTCTTCTCTTCCCTTCCCTATACTTTCCTGTGCCTTGCCTTTTTCTTATTTTCTTTTTAACACAGCAACTTTGGGACATTATATATAGTTATAGTTATAATAGATTGTGATAGAGTACTTAGACTTATAAAATCACAAGTCCTTGAAGAATTTTGTAAGTATTCATCTTCTGTTTTGCACTTGAAAAGACCTTAGAAATTTTAATCATCTATATCTATACATACACATAAACATGCATACATACATACATATATGCATATTTATATATGCATATATATGAAGAAACTTGCATTTTTGCCATATAAACACATTATGGATTCAGAACTAAAAGGGAACATAGAACAATGACAAACAATTTTGAAAGACTCAATGACTCTAACCAAAACAATGTCCAAACATGATTCTAGAGGAACAAAGGTTAAGCATGATACATACCAACCTCTTGACATAGGGTTGATGGGCTAGCGCTACAGAATGAGATAAGTTTTTTGAATATGGCAAATGGGGGAATTTGTTTTGCTTAATTCTATATTTTTGATACAATTTTTTCTTTTTTTTTCTTTTTATAATGTAAGGAAAGGAGAGAGATAATATAGATTTTTGTTAATTACAAAAATATATATAAATAATTCCTCATTGAGTTTCTCATCTTCCTTTAATTTCTCTGGGAAAGACTGAAAGGCTCAATGTCTGATGGATACATTTTGGGGAAAATTAGGTAAATTCCTTACTGGAGTACTATTTAGAAAAACAACATGATTAAATTATGTGATAAGATCTCAGAGTGGGAAAGAACTTTTGAGGTCCTCTAAACCAACATGAGAGAGAGAATGTGTGATTTACTTGAAAGAATGATGCTCTTAGAGAATCTCTTCTGTAATCCTTACCAGTGGTGTGACTTTAGGCAAATCTCTTTATTTCTCTGGGCCTCAAGCTCCTCATCTCAAAAATGAGGGCATTGGTGTAAGCGGCCTTTATGGTCCCTTCTAACTCTCAATCTGTGACCTTATTATCTGAAAAATGGGGATAATTGTAGTTAGAATAATTACCCTTACAGGATTGTTGTGAGACTCAAAGGAAATAATACGTGGAAAGCACTTTGTACACTGTGAAAGAGCTATAGGGATATCAGTTCTTATTTCATGTATAAACTAGAGACTAGAAGGTTTCTTACAAAAACAGCATAAATGAAATACAGCAAAGATAGACTTGTATTGTCCCACCTGTGATCTTTTTACAGAACATAAAGTTCTTGAAGATAGTGGCTAAATTTGCTTTCTAAATTTGATAATGTCTCTAGGAGTGAGAACTGACATTGACCTCTTCTGACCTTACAGAGGTCTAAGGAAAAAGGAACACATGCTTCAAAGGCATTAGCATTTTGCCAATTGGAGAAATCAAAACACTTTTGTTTTTCTCAGATGGTTCAGAGCACAAGAAACTCTCATTATGTTTTCTATGCAAATGCCAGAAACAAACACCCAACCCCATACATTCACTTTTGTAGCAGATTGTGATATTCGTTCTCACAGCTGTCCTAGGATGCTAAATCAAGCCAAGGCATCATTCTGGTTGCTTGGATAGGTTTTGAGCAGTTTCCTGGACATGTCCAAGGCAGAGCAGCTGGCTCTCTCTAGGGAATTACACAACTGAGAAGCTCTGGTTCAAGTATCTATACAGACAAAGTGGAAACCAGGAAAACAGCATTCATCAATATGTATTATATATTTGTTTATTCATTTCTGGTACAGACCTATGATCTAATTGGTGTAGGAGATTATCAAGACAGCAATGCCTTCAGGTGATGTAGATTAATACCTTTTGTAGAAGTATAGTCTTAGTTGCCTGGTTTGCTGTGAGAATGGTTAAATGACTGAACCAGGGTCACAAAGCTAGTCTGTGTTATAGGCAGAGCCTTAGCATAATTCTTCATGTTTCCAAGGCTGACCTGCTATGTGCTAAACCAGCCTGTCTCTCTTACACACTAATGACAATTCTTATATGTTGATAATATCAATACCACCTTATATATAGTGGTATGCAGTAATAATATTAGCTCACATTAGTGTAGCCTAATATAGTTTTCATAGCTCTTTCTAAAAATAACCCTTGAGGTTAAGTATTACTATTTGCAATCTATTAGGCAAAGAAACTGAGAGTCAGAGAGGTGAAAGTCACTTGTCCAGAATCAGAAAATGAGGAAATGTTGAAGCCAGGACTTCTGAATTCAAGGTAAGTGCCTCCTTTATTACAAAACAATAACATTTTTACATTCTTTTTCTTTGGTGTCTTTATAGCAGCCCTGAGGTAGACAAATGTTTTTTTTTTTTTTCTGGACAAGTTGTATTTAAAAGGTAATTTTGTGTAGTGGAAAGAGGACTGGGTCTTGAGTCAAAGAATCTAGGTTTTAGTCATAATTGTCCAACTTACTACAATGCACTTCTGGACAGGGACTGAAATAACTGTATTCCTAGCCCTTCAGTCTGCATACGGACTGACTAACACATTGTAGGCATTATTAAATATCTATTGGTTGATTGACATATTGTAGCAGCAAGCACCCCAATATCCCCAGGGTGACTGCCAACACAGGTTCTTAGATCTGCTCTTCAAAAGGAAAGCAACTCAAAATGGGTTAACAAGCTTACTTTAATCAAACAAACATACATTACCTAGTTCAGGGGAAAAAGGTCAGCACCCCGAACTTCAGAGTATTCATACAGATCAAACAGACAGGCTTCCAAACTGTCCAATCATTATCAATATCAAAATCACAGTTACCAGAGAGGGAAGCATCAACATCTGGGTTTTCAAAGCCGGGGGGCTCTCAACAACGGCTTCCCAGAGTCTCATCTGGCCAAATCACACAACACTTCTCAAAGTGAGCCCCAAAGCTAAGCCTCTCATCAGGGTTTATATAGTCTTCTCCTAGCTCAGAGATTGTAACAACCTTCTGGACCCACTGCCCAATCACAAAGTATCAAGGTGTGGTGGGCTTTCCTGAAAAACAAGCCTCCCACCACAGGCTCCAGGTGCACTTAAGCTAGGGGCAGGGAAGATCTTTAAATCTGCATTTCCATTACACATATATGTAACCTTGAGCAAATCACAACCCTTCAGAATCTCTTCTTCCTCTTCTTGACAAAAGAAGGTATTTGGGTAGGTTATCTGAAATGTGCCCTCTAGATCTTAAGGCTCTATGTCAATAAGCATTATTTGCATTTTATCATCCATGAAATGGAGACTCTAAGGTTAAGGGCCTCATCCAACACAAAAGAGCTTGAAAGTAATAGGTCTAAGACTTAGTTGCAGAGCTTTTCATTCCTGAAATACTGCTCTTCCTGATCCTCTATACTCTTTCATTTCAAACAAAAAAATCTGAATAAAATTATATAAAATCAGGGATTCACTGAAATTCCTAGTTCAATCACTTTTCTTAGAGGTGAAACTTACTAAGTCAGAGTCATTTGCCTACAATTTGAATTACTAAATCAGGGTAATTGAGCATATAATTTGAGTTCTAGTTTCCTTCAAGACACAACTTCTCAGTTGGAAGGACACGCAGTGTCAATATAGCCTAAATTATATCTGAAGAAGGATCAGATCTCTCTATACCATATGTGAAAAATGGTCATCCAAACTCATGCCTAAAGACCTATGCTGGGGAGAAACTCAGGGAAATAGCCCACTCTGTGATTGGATAGATCTATCTGTTATAAAATATTTCTCCTTATGGAACCAGAATCTGTTTCTTTGAAATCTCCACCAACAATAAATGTATTCTGTAATGTATTGGTCTGGTTCTCTATAATCCAAGAAGAAATAATCTAATTCTTTAACTACTACATGAGAACCTTGT
Organism: Gymnobelideus leadbeateri; assembly: GCA_011680675.1. Lineage (NCBI taxonomy): Eukaryota > Metazoa > Chordata > Mammalia > Diprotodontia > Petauridae > Gymnobelideus > Gymnobelideus leadbeateri. Next base: position 13,477 of record WOXC01003416.1, read on the forward strand.
AAATATTTGAATATAACTAACATATCCTCTAGATTAGATCCCATTCTCTTCAATGGATTTTCAAATGACATGGTTTCCACTCTATCACACTTGTTACCAGGTCACCCTCCTCTGGACACATTCCTTCTGTACTGTTGCTAAGACAACCTCTCTATCATTCACAGCAAAGAAAAGAATGAAACTTTAAATCACATCAAGAACATCTATAAAATGTTTATAATGTGCCAGATATCATACAAAGCATTAGGGTAAAAATAAAAAGCATAAAAGAATCCATGTTCACAAGAGGCTTACATTTGAATGAGGGAAATAACAAGAATGCAAACTAGTACTTACAAAATACCTCTGGGCTTTCTTGAAACACAATACTAATTCCCAAGAAGTTTCTTAAATGATTTGAGCAAGGGTAGATTATTGGAATAAGTACCCAGTGTCCTGAGCTGAATGCTTTGAAGAATTTTAATTTTAATGTGCAAGTTCTGGTAGTTTTGTCAACAAATCCATCTCATTATTTTATGTTCACGCTTTTCAGGATCTGATTCAAAATAGAATTAAATTGTTTGTCTTCCTAAGCCACTGCCAATATAATGTGTGATTTGAATTAGCACCTACACTTACCTCCTGGCTAGCTAAAAGGCAAAATGAACCGTGTCTAGCTTGGATTCAGGAAGACTCATCTTCCCAAGTTCAAATCTGGCCTCAAACATTTACTAGCTGTGTAACCCTGGGCAAGACACTTAACCTGTTTGCCTCCATTTCCTCATGTATAAAATGAGCTGGAGAGGGAAATGGCAAAGTACTCCAATGTTTTTGCCAAATGGGGTCTTGAAGAATTGGACATGACTGAACAATGACATCTTATAGCAAAGAGACCATGATCACACCTCAAGGAATGTGATAACTAGTCTGATTGTGGGAAAGTGGGTCACATATCATTCTCACCATGATAAAAAACAAACAAACAAAAACATCCTGGATTTTGTCTCTTAATAGAACCACACTTTGTCTTCTAACCTTATCTTCCAACATTTGAACACTCTCTCTTTCCTCCATTGTTCAAGTTCCCCTCCTATGCACTCTGGAACTATCTTAGGAGAATTATAAGTGAGTTATATCTAAAAACTTCCCAGGCAATCTCAAAAGAACTTCATACATGCCACTTGTCCATCATATTACCCTATGGTTGCAGCAGGCACCCCTGAAATGCTATGGCTCCTATTCAGTGACTAGATAATAAATGCCTCCTCCTCATACTTTGCCCCCAACCTTTTCATATAAAGTAGGACAGAGTGAGTCAATAGATGACGAGACATGAATAGATTATAATATGCATTGTGTATCTTGTTACATTATTTTCCCTGCTCCCACCCCCCAATTCTATTCTTCTGAATTCCCTTACTCCTTGTGAAGGCATAATCAATCCTTCTAGTCACTTAATTTCATAATATCATTGTTGTCTTCAGCTCCTCTCTCTATCACTCCACATATGCAATCACTTGTCAGATTTTGTTTCTACCTCCACAATATTTCTTGCATCTATCCTCTCCTTTCTATGTCCATAGTCACCACATGAATTAAGGCTCCCAATGTCTTTCATCTAGTCTTTTGCAATTGCCTCCTCACTGATCCCCTTGTCTCAAGTCTCTAGCCATTCCAACCCATCCTCTACACAGCTCTCAGTGATTTTCCTAAAGTACAATCTGATCATGTTACATGCTTATTGAATAAATTCCAATGCTTCCCAATTGTCTCTGATCAGACTTTAACTCATCTTTTTCTTTAATTTCTATTTTTCTGTATTAGAATATACAAAATATTAGCTAATATTTCTACATAATTTATGCAAAAATAAATATGCACATATTGGGGATATCTGCTTCAAATGTTTTATTTGTTGGAGACATGTTCAAAAAAGTGTGGAGATTGGTTTAAGAGAAGTGTATATGAGATAAAATGAGTTAATATGAAAAAAAAAACATTTCAAAATGAAAGTCTTCCTGCAAGTATAAAATATAAAATTACTTGAGTGGATCATGACCTCATTGAAACCATAAAGCTTCCTACAGATATAAAATACTGAAAATACTCAAGTGGATCCATGATGTCATAGACATGGGTATGGATGCTTGCTCCAATGAGGAAGATTGAAATTTAGCCATGGCTCGCCAAACCATGTCCTTCCATAACTTCTCCAGAGGAGAGTCATCCAACATGATAGAGGAGTGTTTATTTATCTTGAGATTGCATAAATACCAGTGGAGCACATGAGAAGTTGCTTGGTTATCTCAACAGTCTTGGCATGGGGGCATCTCATTGTTATCTCTAAAATTAGTTCATTAATATATTATCTTTGCAATGAATATGCATGACTACTTTTTTTTTCCTCTCTTGATTCCATGGGGACATGATGCTTCTTCTTAGGTATGTGTATTTTACTGAAGGCATATTAAGTTTTATCATGACTGGTAAGAATTTAGAAATGAATACCACTGCCATGGAGGTGAACTTCTCCCCATCCAAGGCTATTCATGCAGTATAGGCAAGCAATCTATTTCCATTTAAAGAAATTTCTGCCGAAGCTTTTCAACACAGTTTTAAAATGTCAAAAACACTAAAGTTGTCAGGGTCATGTCTTCACTCTCTTTTTTGTGTCTATTTGTCTTCAAACTGTCTAATAAAGCCCACAACCTTGTCAAATTATGGTATATGTCCAACTGCATCCACCTTTTACCCTGGTAGGGAAGGGGGCACAGTACACTTTAAAGGTCATTGGATGTAAAGGATTTGGAGAGCTTAAGATTAAACAATTTGTTGGTTCTTCACAGAGATGCTTATTAAAATGATCCTGTTTCTCTATGAAGTACATGGGAAAAGATATTTTTTAGCACCTTTCCTAGTCCCAGCATAAAGGAGGTTGTTTTCTTTGTTTCTTTTCCTTTCATAAAACCAATATTCAATCACTTATTTCTGTGCCTTTACACAGGCTGTCAACCTATCTTGCACCCACGCCCTTATCATTTTTCTTAGAATTTAGATTTAGATTTCTTAGAATCCTTAATTTTCTTCAAAGTTCAGCTTAACACTGAGGTTAAGGGCTAGTGCTTAAACACTAAATTTAAACACTTATACCCCCACATACTGCTACTGCCTACCTAAAAATTACCTTAGGATTATTTTCCCTATATTTTTCTATATTTATTATACATACATACATACATATTTCTATATATACATTCTATATGCATTATATGTGTGAATATACATATGTATAGAGACATATACACACATAAATGAAAAAAAAACCTCTCATAAAATGAAAGCTTTTTTGAAGACAAGGATTGTTTAATTTCTGTCTTTGATTTACTAGTGTCCAGTATGGTATCTATGTGATATAAAGCAGGGATAGAATGAATGTTCATTAAATGTTCCTCCCCCCTCCCCTTTCCTTTCCTTTTTGCTTCCTTTTGCTTCCCTTCCCTTCCTTTCCCTTTTTTTCTTGTAGCATTCCATTGAAGAATTGATTGTACAATGGACAGGACAATGTGTGTTCCAAGTATTTCTTGTCCTGTAGGAAATCAGGAACTGCCTTGAGGCCTCTTAGTTCCAAGGCTGCTCTGTACTCAGAAGAGATGAGGAAGTGCTGAGGGTCACAATCCAGTTGCCTGCTCACAAGGACCTCTCTCTTGATGAGCAATAGCCGACGTGACTGGTTCGGCCTGCTCCATTAGTTCATACCCCAGTGCACGTGGAGATCATGCTTGAATTATGCTCTATGTAAAGAGCCAGTTATCTTTCCCCCGAATGCCTGCCCTGTTGGAATAAACTACAGGAATTGCTTTGCTTGAGAAACCTTTCATTTGAGAAACTCTTCCACCATTCTCCAAACTGGAAGATCCTTCTATGTTCTACCTGTAAAAAGGAGGCATGCCATGGTATCCACTTATGAATGGTTACAATAAATTCTCTAGCAGTGCCTCTTATGGGGTGTGAAAAAATTTGGTAACAGTAAAAGGTTTCTGAATGCACAATGACCAAAAAAATTAATTAAAAATGAAATGTGAATAATAATGAATCTGAGGTGTTTCTGGTAGCACTTGCCCATTACTGTGCAACTTCCCTGAAGCTTTGGTTCATGCACACTTTGCACTATGCATACCCTCAGACCCCAACACACCAAGCAAAGCTGCCGAAATATGAAAAGGGATCTTGAGTGGAGAACGTTTAAGAAGCCCTGCTCTGGAGTATGATTGAACACATTTGAAGATAGACTGTAAGCTTATGCTTTTAAAAATCTTATTTCTTCAACTGTTAATGACAGTTGAAAAGTAGCAGTATATTTCCTAAAGTGATTGTTCTTTAGTCATTTGCACAGTTCAGCACTCTGGCCCTTTGAGAGCTGGAGCCAGAGAACAGTAGAGAAGAGGGTTGGTCACTTAAGGAAATTCTCTAGTTCCTATTAGAAGTCCACTGTCTAAACAGAGAAAATGCCTCCTGACCAAAATGCTTAGAGTAGATTTGTTCAAATGGGGTCCAGATGTGTGTCAGTATATCTGGGAACACACATGTCTTTTAGATTTCTGTAAGCAGTAGGAATCTCTAGGTCATGTCAATTGAAGGCCAATAAAGCATTCAATTTGACATTTAGCTGTTCTCTATACGTGGTTGGATGGAGGGAGCAAGGGGGAGAGAGAGGCAGAGACAGAGAGACAGAAATTGGGTGTGGGGGAGAGAGACAGACAGACAGACAGAGACAGAGAAATAACCTACAGAGAGTTGTTTTTTTTTTTTTTTGGTAAGTGGAGGAGAGTGGAGAAGTAGTTCATAAACTTTAAAGTACTATTCAAATTAAAAAGAGAAAAAAATGGGAAATGACTGAAAAAGAGAGATTGTATTCTTACCCTACATGAGTTTTGCCCTCCTGCCCCAAAAGATTTACATCCATTTATTTATGCACGGGTTAGAATGATTCACCTGCTTATTTTTTTAGATTTCTGTTTTTTCTTAAACAAATAGTTTGGTCATTTTATTTATGACTCTTGCCTATTTTGTAACAGAGCATACATTGAAATGGTGGTCTGAGTTTTACTTGTGTAGCATTGCTCTCTCAGGGCCAGGCCTATTACCTTTCATCGCTTTAGAGTTCTTCCATAACATGAAGGGTAGTCTCTCTTATCTGTTCTCACCTCAAGGTTCCACTGGCTATGCTCCCCCCAACATTAAGGGTCCAATGGCTAGGACCTCAGTGCCATTCCACCCCTTAAAATCACATAGCTTTTGTTTTCTAAAAGGCTATTTGCTGTGAAGATATAGTAAAAAAATAAGTTGTAGACAAAATTCCCTCTACTTCACACTAGTCTTTAGGGAGGTAGTGGGAATTAAGTTCATAGTTTAAGTCATTTTCTACATAGCATTAGTCCCAATAAGTTGAAGTCTACAATTCTAGTAAGATGGGGTGGCCAGATTCTTGTTCTTCAGGGCAAGGAGCTTGCTATAATACTTTACTTGGATTCTTGTGTTCTTGAATGTTGGTGGTCTGAGCTCCAGTGGCAGATCAGAGACTCCATTCTCTGAATTTAGAATGGAGAAGAACTGAGAAAAATGATTAATCCCAAGGCTCATTTCTTGGGACCATATGGCCTCAGGTGGATTGGGGGTGGTAAGGAAGGGGGATCTAGGGGCACCAACTGTGAGCAAGTCACCTTCCCCCTCAGATGGGAATGTAAAAGTTCTGACCGGTTCTAACTCAGTCCAGTTTTCAAGCCATTAGTTTTGGTCATACTGCCAATTGGGGGGGGGGGGCGTATATTTCTAACCATTTTATAGTCCAATGCAGCATGTCAACCCAAGTTCCAATCCTCCAGGCTTTCAGAAGCAGTCCCTAGTATTATCTATATGACACTATCTTAGCAAAACTAATGTGTTTCCTCATGTACATGACCCTCATTACACTCACATAATATTGATGACTGAAAACATTCTTGCCAATTGCAAAGTAGAGAGAGATTATAGCATTGAGTGGAACCTGCTGTTCCATTTTGGAGGTTTTGTCTGGGATGCTGTGATTAGGGCAACTGATTACTGTGACTTTTCTGCTGCAGTCATTTGCCTCTTTGGATTGTCAAGATTCTTCTAGGCTTCCTGAGTTTGGGGGTGACATCATAGACTCCTCCATATGGCCCTTTTTATTTCTCCTCACTTTGACTACAGCCTGGGTCCTCTCTGCCTCCCTTTTATCTCATTAATGTTATCCTTGTCACAGGAGAAGGTAGGTTACCATATTTATTATCTGCTATCAGTCAGTAGGTCTCATTTACACCTACTTCTTCCATCCTGATTTGGTGCTAGCACTCTGGTATATTATCGGGTGCTCTTTTAAGGCTTTAACTTCCTCAAGACTTCTTTTTCTCCCATCTCAGACTATACCTCTGTCTTTCTCCTCCCTCCTAGGTCCACATCCTTTGGAGCTTCATTCCTGTGAAATCTAATGAGGCATATGCTTAAGTCCTAGAGAATTCTGGGAAATGTAGTCCCTTCAATCAGACGGACCTATCAGTTATCCATTTGGCATTTTTAAGGAAGATATGTTCCACTGACTGGTTCCTCATTATGTGAAAATAGGAAGTTGCATCAGGGACAGGAAGTGTCTGTGGTAGGCAGTCTGGTTGTGAACACTCACTTAAGGTGATTGAGTTGCTTTTATGACTGTGGTTACTGATGCATAAGCATTATAGTAATTCATGAAAGAGTGATTGCAGAGCAGTGATGTCTTGAGAAGTGATAACAATCCTTATAAATATTTAGTTAAATTGGCATTGAATAACACTTCTAGGATTCATTGTGCAAAGGAGATAAAAGCAGAGCTGAGCAGTATCAAAAGCAAAAGTTGAATAATTCAGTTTGTTTTTGAGAGACATTCTGCAGTTGTGAATAGAGGGCCAGTCTTGGAGTCAGAAAGACCTGGGTTCAAGTCCTGCTTATGATATATGATGGATGTGTGACATTTGGCCAGTCACTTCATCTTTTACTTCTCTCAGAAAATTCCCAAGATAATAAACTGCAGATCATCTAGCAATTTTCATTGGCAGATGAATCTTTATTGAAAGGAGTTGCCTATGCCACAGAAATCATAATACCCATTAAAATGGTGAGCCTATTTTTTTTTCTTTTGACTCTATATTTGATTGATAAGATCTATGGCACCATGAGTATTAGACTTTGCTTTCTAAATTGTTGTTTTCTGTTATATTCTTTGAAGGCAAAGAGCATATATGGACAAATAATTTGTTTAATTCTAGCTTAACTATATACATGGCATTCTAATATATATTAATTTAATAACTCTATGAAAAATTTTAAAAAAGATTAATTTGTTATGACTTGGTTTTGGTGAAACCATGCTGATTTATTGGAATTGTCTCTTTTCTAAATGTTCAATAGTCAACTCTTTTATGATCTGTTCTTGAAATTTCTCTCTAACTGAAGTCAAGATAATTGGTTTAGAGTGGAATGTTTCCATCCTACTACTTCATTCATTTGCTGAGCAGGTCATTTCTCATATTTTCTGGTTTCTAGAACACTTAATGTTCTATTCACACCCTGTTCTTCCTTTGGATGCTTTGTAGTTTTTCATTATTCATTTTAAAATATGGAGTCAAGAGATGGACTTATTTTTTTTTTTCAGGCATAGTTCAATTTATTTGTTTACAAACATCTATGTGGTTGCCACAGCAGCTGCCTGGGTCCTCTGGACAGACACTCGAGTGTGAGTCTTCACAAGATGGTCGGTGAATTCCTGATAAAGAGATTTAGTGAACACAGTCTCCTTCCATAGGTCTGGGGTTAGATAGCTGTATGTTTTGGAGATGGCATCAAAGGTAGCTTTAGCGAAGTTGCCCAGAGTGGCAGTACAGCCTCTTGCAGAAGTGTAGCAATCATCAATTCCAGCCATCATCAGGAGCTTTTTAGGCACAGGAGCTGAGACAATGCCAGTTCCTCTAGGGGCCGGGATCAGGCGCACCAAAACCGACCCACATCGCCCAGTGACCTTGCAGGGTACTGTGTGAGGCTTGCCAATTTTGTTCCCCCAGTAGCCACGTCTCACGGGAACGATGGACAGCTTGGCCAGAATGATAGCACCACGAATAGCTGTGGCCACTTCCTTGGTGCACTTGACACCCAGACCAACATGGCCATTGTAGTCACCAATGGCCACAAAAGCCTTGAACCTGGTACGTTGTCCAGCTCTAGTTTGTTTCTGAACAGGCATGATCTTCAAAACCTCATCTTTCAATGAAGATCCCAGGAAGAAATCTATGATCTCAGACTCCCTGATAGGAAGCGAGAAAAGATAGATCTCTTCCAAGGACTTGATCTTCATGTCCTTGACTAACCGGCCCAGCTTAGTGACAGGAACCCACTCCTTGTCTTCAGCCTTTCCTCCCCGGGCCCCGCGTCCGCGGCTTCGGCCTCGACCACGGCCCCCACTGCCGAAGCCACCGCGAAAGCCTCCCCGGCCTCCTACGCCGGGGCCCCCGGGGCCTCCCGCACCTCCTGCAGCACCGGCGTCGTCCGCCATTTGGTGTTCACCAGAAGTAGGATGGACTTATTTTTTAAATAATATTTTATTTTTCCCAATTACGTAGAAAAAACAATTTTTAACATTAAAAAAAAAATGAGTTCCAAATTCTATCCTTCCATCCCTCTCTGAGATGGTAAGCAATCTGATATAGGTTATACTGTGCACATCCTTTGGTCCAGCAATACTAATGCTAGTTCCATAACCCAAAGAGATTTAAAAAAATGAAAAGGACCTACTTGTATAAAAAAATAAACACATTTATAGCAGCTCTTTTTATGTTGATCAAGAACTAGAAACTGATGGGATGCCCATTAATTAGAGAATGACTGAACAAATTGTGGTATATGATTGTAATGTAATATTTTTTTTCTTTTAAATTTATTTATTTTTAGTTACAGCATTCAGTTCCACAAGTCCCTGAGTTCCAAACTTTCTTCCACTTCCTCTCTTCCCCCCTCCCTCCCAAGATGATATACAACCAAATATGGGTTCTACATGTACCTTCATATTAAACATATTTTCACAATAGTCAAGTTGTAAAGAAGAATTATAATCAATGGAATGAACTACAAGAAAGGGGGGAGAGAGAGAGAGAGGGGGAGAGAGAGAGAGAGAGAGAGAGAGAGAGAGAGAGAGAGAGAGCAAATAGTTTGCTTCAATTCGCATTCAGACTCTGTAATTCTTTCAAATTCTCATTCAGACTCTATAATTCTCTGGATGTGGATAGCCTTTTCCATCATGAGTCTTTTGGAGTTGTCTTAGAACCTTTTATTGCTGAGAAGAGCCAAATCTATCAAGTCTATCATCACAGATACAATGTGTCTGTAATTGTGTACAATGTTCTGATTCTGCTCCCCTCAGCATCATTTTGTATAAATTGTTAAGTCTGTCTGCTCCTCATTTCTTACAGCACAGTGATATTCCAAATTGTAATGGAATATTATTGTGCAATAAGAAATGAAAAGTAGGATGATTTCAGTAAAAAAAAAATGGAAACACTTACGTGAATTGATACAAAGTGAAATAAGCAGAACCAGGAAAACATTGTACACAGAAACAGAGATGGACATAATTTTAAGGGCCATCATTATATTTTATTTCACTCCAAAATTTAAAAATTTTAACCCGATATACATTTAAACACATGTATGTAAATATCTATGTTTGTATGGGTGTTCATGTGTATATGTGTGTGATGACAATTGTATTGTATCTATAATTTCATTGATAGAGGGAGCTTCTCATAAGGGAACTCTTTCCAATGTAGATAGATACCCTCTGAGCCTGGAGACATTAAGACATTAAGTGTCTTGCCAAGACTCAAACTACCATTTTAATTCTGCCTCACTTACCAGGTTTGTGACTCTGGGCAAGTCACTTAATACCTCTGGGCCTTAGTTTCCTCATCCAATGCTTAGCTCAGTGCCTATAACATAGTAAGTACACAATAAACTCCTGTTTCCTTAACTCATAAAATTAATAGGCTTAACTCAATGACTTTTCAGGAACCTTTCAGTTTTAAATCCATCATCATAAAATCCTATGAGTCCAAAGTGGGACTTGAACCCAGGTGTGACTTTGAGTTTTGGATGCTTTGTGTCTTATTATACAAATGAACAAAATATCTTTTATACAATTTTAAAATAAAACCATTAGGATGTAAACACAAATTTTGTACTTTCACTGATTTTTTTTTCTCCCACTCCTCTCTATTTTGAAAGCACTTCATTCAATGTAGAAAGGAGGTTATGAGTATTCAACATTGGGACAATTAAAAAAAAGACATTGTTCCTAAGTATTTTATGAGTTCATGGAAATTGTGGACTCCAGTTGGATTTGTGATGAAGCACTGACTGCAACAGAGTTTATTACTTGAATTCTCACATATAGTTTGACATCTGTATTTGCAAGATGGGATTTGTCATCTGTTAGGCCATGAAAGAGCATTTAATGTATAATTCTAGCCACCAGGTCATATCTTGATAAATGCTAACTTTGTGTAGCTTGTAGTGATGTGTGGTATTGTTTCATTTATGTCCTTGAATGTCTGGACACTTTAAAGTCAGTCCCGCTATAATTTTAGGGGCACTGGCCTTGTATGGAATTGCCCTTATAAACTACTCCATTTCTGCAAACAAATCTGCAGGATTCGGCCATTTGTCTGATGATTTTTCTTGATAGTTGAGTTCATGCAGATGTCAACCATGAGCCTTTTGTTACCATTGTTGGATTATAGTTAATTTATAGTCTCCATCTGGATGTGAAAAATTTAGTTACTTTTAGCAAATCCAATTGCATTGGCTTGTCACCTTCATTTACTATTGCCTAGTGAAGTGGTATCTCTGTGGGTCAAAAGTGTTTCTATAGGAAACCAGTTTCTAATGCATTCTGAGAATGTCAATCAATTCTATTCCTTTCTGGTGATGGATACTTAATCTTTATAGCTCCATTAGGGTAATGGGCCTATTTTGTTACAGATTTTTTTTTAATTTTTTGGATGCTTTCCAAATCAAGTGTAATCATTTTGCATTTAATTTATCAAAATTACACGGTTTATATAGCACTTTCAACTTAACAGATCCCTTGACAAATACGATCACATTTAATCCTCACAATAACTTTAGGAGGTAGATATTATTATCTCCATTTTCTAGGTGGGGAAACTGAAACTGGCAGAATTTAAATGACTTGTCCAAGGTCAACTTAGTGCCTGAGGATGGATTTAACTCAAATCTTATTGACTCTAAATCAAGTTCTAGGTATTGTTCCACCTGGCTCCCTTCTATTGTTCTTCCTCTTTCTTCTTCCCTCCTTTCCTCTTCTTCCTCTTCCTCATCTGATTATTCTTATCTTTTTCTATGGGTTTCAAACAGAGGTGGTCAGATAAAGTAGAAAGGGCTTTGAGATTCAGAAGATCCAAGTTAAAATTGTACTCTGAGGTGTACTGCCTATGTCAGAGAATAGGGTTCACCATCTGTAAGGTAAGGAGATTGAACTACATAGCCTCTGATATCCCTTCCAGCCCTAAAAATGTGATCCATTGTCCTGGAACAAATTGCTATCCTGCTATTATTCTTTTATATTAAATGTTCTTTTGATTATTGCACAAACAATAAAACAACTGCATATTAATTGTATATCATTATAATTGTATATAATTTATACTATGCATGGTTACATTTACAGATGATTATGTATAATTTAAGTAGTTTTAAAATTGTATAATTACATATAATATGCATATATAATATGATAAATGTATCTGTACATATGCTTACATACAACAAATATATTTATGTACAATAGGCACAAGTGAATAAGTTATATATATATATATATATATTTGTATTTATTACGTATAATAAGTAAATTAATATAATAGGCAACTGGGTGGTATACGAGATAGAGTGCCTGATCTGGAGTCATTAAGATCTGAGTTCAAAATAGCTTCAGACGCTTCCTAGCTGTGTAACACTGGACAAATCACTTGACCTCTGTCTGTTTCAGTTTTCACATATATCAAACGGGCTGGATAATACTAGCACTTACATCCCAGAGTTTTTGCAAGGACTAAATGAGATAATAATTATGAAGTGCTTAGCATAGCGTCTGCCATGTAGTTAGCGCTAAACAAAGGTTAGCAATTATCATTATCACTATTAATTGCATATTATTATAATTGTAAAGCAATTGTACATTATTATTGACACATCATCACTGTAGTGCTACTCTTTTTTTATGGAGTTTGGATAAAAATGGTCTAAGGACAAGTTTCTATAATGAATTTATTCTTATTTGTCCTCATTCTTATTATTGAGCAAAGAAATTTATTGTGTGTGAAATAAGCTCCTGTCACTTTATAATATTCATAATATCTGGTGCTGATATGGAATAGTTCAGGAGAAAGGAGATACACATATTTCCAGGATGCCTATCAACACAAGGATGAACATCGTCTATCATAATTTTATATCAAAAGTCAAATAAACACAGAATAGACACTCTACAAAGCAAATTGAAATACCTCAGCCTGGGCAGTTTATAATATCTGGCCAAAGCACTAACTTGACAATGAATACTAACACTCAGACTCCTTAGGAAATATATATCCCTACCCCCAATTGTAGCCACATGTAGAAATAGCTGTCCTGATAAATACAGTCAATGGCAACAATAAATCCAAGTGTTTGGGAATTTATTTTTTAAATTATACTTTTTGTTAAAAATAAATTTATTTATTTTGAATGTTCTTTAAAAAAAATGAAGTTCCAAATGCTCTCTCTCCTTTCCCCCACTCAACGAGAAGGTGATGCAAAATATCAATTATAAATGTGAAATCTTTCAAAACATATTTATATATCAGCCAAATCACAAAAAAGCAAAAAAAAAATAAAGTTATAAAATTGTATTTCAGAGCACCTAGATGGTGCAGTGAATAGAGTAATGGCACTGGAGTCAGGAGGACCTGAGTTCAAATCTGGCCTCAGACACTTAACACTTCCTAGCTGTATGACCTTGGACAAGTCACTTAATCCCAATTGCCCTGCCTTCTCCCCTCAAATAAAAAAGGAATATATATATATATTTCAATTTGTACTCAAAATTTATCAGTTCTTTCTCTGGAGGTAGATAGTATTTTTTTCATCATGAGTCCTTTGGAATTGTATAAGATCATTGTATTGATCAGAGTAGTCAAGTCTTTCATCGTTGATCATCATTACTGTTTTCATTGTGTGCAATAACTTCTCTTAGTATCAGTTCATATAGATCTTACCATGCTTTCTGACCCCCCTTGCTCCTCAAAACCATCCACCTCATCATTTCTTATAGTATAATAATACTCCATCACAATTATATGCCTCAAGTTGTTCAGTCATTCCCCAATTGGTGAGCATCCCCTCAATTTCCAATTTTTTTTTACAAACACAAAATGAGTTGCTATAAATATTTTTGTATATATAGGTCATCTACCTTTTTCCTTAACATCTCTGAGGTACAGGCCCAGTAGTGGTTTTGCTGAATCAGTGGATATACACAATTTTCTGGCCCTTTGGCCATACCTCCAAACTGTTCTCCAGAATGATTGGACCAGTTCACTACTCCGCCAGAAATTCATTAGTATATCTATTTTCCCATCATCCCCTCCAATATTTGTCATTTCCGATAGGTGTTAGGTGGTATCTCAGAGGTGTTTTAATTTGCATTTCTTTAATCAAAGGTCGTTTAGAGCATTTTTCATATGGTTATAGATAGCTTTGATTTCTTTTTCTAAAAAGTGTTTGTTTATATCCTTTGACCATGTATTAATTGGATAATGGTTCTTATTTTTATATATTTGACTCAGTTTCCTATATATTTGAGAAATGAGGCCTTTGTCAGAGAAATCTGCTATAAACCTTTTTAAAATATTACTTCATCACTATGATACATTTAAGGAAAATGCAATTTCCCTGATCATCTCTTTTAATTAGGTCTATTTTTGCTTTGATTTGTCTGAGATAATCATTGCTACTCTTGCCTTTTTTTTTTTTACTTCAACTGAAGCAAAAAAAAGATTCTGCTCCAGCTCTTTATTTTAATTCTATGTGTCTTTCTGTTTCAAGTGTGTCTCTTGTAAACAACATATTGTTGGATTCTGGCTTCTAGTCCATTCTTCTATCTGCTTCCTTATTATGGGTGAGCTCATCCCATTCACATTCACATTACTGACTCTATTTTTTCCATTCTATTTTTTTTCTGTTTATCCATTTATTTCTCTTTTTATCCTCTTCTACCTTAAAAGTCTATTCTGCTTCTAACCACCACCTCCCTTAACCCATCCTCCTTTTTATTACCCCTTCATCCATAGTGCTTATCCAATTCCCCTCCTATTTATCTATTGGATAAAATTAATTTCTATAATCAACTGAGTGTGTGTATGTGTGTGTGTATAATCTTCTTCCTAAGAACAGATTCAAATGAGAATGAAGTGCAAGCATTTCCCACCCCCCATTTCTCCTCTGCTGTAAAAGCTCATCTTTACACATCCCTTTTCTGCAAGAAAAATGTTTCCATTCTATCTGTGCCTTCCCTCTTCTCCCAGTGTATCCCTCTTTCTCACACCTTCATTTTTTTGGAAGATCATACCAATATAATTGACTCACAATAATACCCTCTGTTTATGTAGACTCCTATCTGCCTTAATAATCCTAAAGTTATTAGGAGTTATATGCATTATCTAAGTTTTTAGAAATGGCAATAGCTTACATTAAGATTTATTAGTCTCTTTTAAACTTGAATATATTGAAATGTACATCAAAAAAACATACTGCATATAATTTGAAGGGAAATCTCATAATAAAGTGAGTTGTAATAAAAGGGAGCTGGGCAGTGAATAGTGTTGATCTTGGGAGTGAGAAGTTCTAGATTCTAATCCTGGCTTTTATGTATGTGACCTTGGGCAAGTCACTTCCATTCTCTTAGGCTCAGTCTCCTTCTCTGTAAATGGAAATAGTAACACATACAACACTCCCATCATAATCATCCAGAGACATAAGTAGCAAATGACAATAATTAGGAATATCTCTAATTAGGCAAAAGGAATGAATGTTGTTACCTTTCAGAAGTGCAGATGGAGAAAAGCAGGTCAATTCATTATCATTCAGTTTGAAGGTTACCAATACCCAAGGCGAGAAAACTTGGAATTAGCTTATTGCCAGCCACATTTTTTAAAAGCTGAGGGAATCTGCCCAAAATCAAGAAGCTGACATGTAGACAGTTTTCAGCTTCCCACTCCCCCTACCCCCAGAAGCAAAATACAAAATACCTAACATGGTCCATAATAGAATCCTAATATTCTTTGCTATTCTACCTATTCCTTATTGAATCATGTCCTTTAGACTATGTATTTCCTACTTCTGGGCTGATTGTGAGAAAACTGCTTAGCATGTTAGAAAGTGCCTTAAAATCTGTTGTGATTATTATTCATATTAGGTATATATAACCTAAGGGCTTGACTGCAAAGCAAAGCAATCCTTAAATCTGCCTGTACCCCAGGACTTGCAAATAAGAATCTATATCTGGTCCGGAACCTGGAATATTTATCATGGTCTTGTGACATGTAAGCAAGCATCCTATAATTAAAAAAAAACAAAACAACAAACCAATAACAACAAAGAAATAAACTTCCTTCTTTTCCTTAGCCTTTATACACAGGAAGCCATTTAAAATATGGAGCCCAAATTAATTTGAGACCACAACTGCTACAACCATTATCCAATCAGGGATACATCTTGAGTTACATAATTTTGATTATAACAGCTGGCATTTTTTCATTTATTTAACTTGGAAATTTTTACATTTTAATTATGTGCATTCTCTCACGTGGAAGCCTGAGGAAGCAAACTAAACAGGGAGATTAAAATCCTGGAAAGAGGTCATAGAAGCATTCAGAGGCCAGGCAGTTTCCTGAACTTAGAACTGCCTCTCTCTCTCTTTGTCTCTGTCTCTCATTATCTCTGTCTCTGTCTCTGTTTCTGTATCTTTGTCTCTCTGTCTGTCTTCAAGGAGCTTGAGCTAATGGTATTCTAAATTTCTCATCTATATGGAAAAGCTATATGGTATAGTGGAAAGAGCTGTGGCCCTGTAGTCACAGAACTTGGGTTTGAATTTGGGCTCTGCTTTTCCTTACCATTGTTAAATTGAATAAAGCATTCACTTTTAGGGCCCTAAGTTTCTTCCTCTATAAAATAAGAAAGTTGAAGCCAGTGACCTTTAAGATCTAAGCGCCAACATCCATAAAAAGATAATCAGTCATCCAATATTATTTTCAAATACCTCCTATGAGAGAAGAAATATTGTCTCTTTAGATGAAATAAGCCTTGTTGGATCACACTAGTTAGAATATTTCCAAATATAGTAGGTCTAAATCTTCTTCGTTGTAATTTACACCAAATAGTCCCTAATTATCTAATTATCCTTAAGGAACAACTAACCAACCAGCATACTTCCATTTAGGTGCCACTGAATATGTCTAGATTCTCTTCTGTGAGATAGACCTTCAATTATTTGCAAATAGTGATGACATTTCTTGTCCAGGCTACAACTCTTCTAGTTCTTTATATCATTCATTTATATTATTCAGCACTTATTGATTTGGGTGCTGTTAGGCTTGAGGTTCTGTGCTAGGCATTTTTTATGTGAGAAGTTTTCCAGACCCATGCCATCATTGTAGATCTTGTGTGTGTGTAAGCACTTGTGTGTAAGCATTTCATTGTGTCAATGTTCTTTCTAAAACAGGATGCCCAGAAATAATCACAATACTCCAGATGTGAGGACAATAAGACTGACACTTCTTTTTTTGTGGATATTGCACTGTTATTGTTGGGGCTCAAGAATACTTTACTCATTCACCATATTTGTATGACACCAGTAGTTTGCTTCTTAATTTTTCTCACAGTATGTGATTTTGGGCTTTAATACCAGTTGTTAGTCACCTCCCTAATTATATCTAAAACAACTGAATCAATGAAAGAGTTAAAGCTCATGCCATTATTATTATTTTTTTTTTACTTTTGAGCTTTCTTTATGAAAAGCAAAAAGTCTGATTGCAGTTATTTGCTAACATTTTGAGGGATTACCTGAGAATTTAATTTATCTAAAATATAACCCCCGACACAATCTAACTTGCCCGTTTACAATTGGAAATATAACAATTCCATCTGTTGTGGTTTATGGGAGACTCTGTAAAATTGTCATTCCAATCATGAAAAATTCTAAGCTTGTTTTCTCTGTAATCACCTTCAGCTCCTTTGTCTCCCTGCAGTCTCCCCAATCTTTACTGTTATTCTTAGTAAAATCACCTCTGGTTTGCATTTCTGTAATTTCTTCCCACTTCTCAGAATGCTTCTATGCCTCACTGACTTTCAAATGAATTTTCTGGAGTCCTCAACAATACCTTATTCCTTAGCTTCTTTACCTGTTGGGAAAAATATCTCTTCCCCCAAAAGCTGTCTTTCATTATTGTCCTTTCCCTGGCACTTACATTTTAAAGGGCCCTCTCATTATATTCCTCTTTGATCTCTAAATTCTGCTTTGTCTTTGTCTATCTGATGATAGAGATAAAGAGATTTTATTAGATAATATCTAAAATCCTTACTAGGTCTAAGGTTTTATCCCCTTTGCTGCTTAAAAAAAGTTAGATATTTTGGTGAAGGAGAAAAATGCTTTTTTCTAGGTTATGTCCAATGTGATCATTTTAGTGGGACATTGTTCCTGTCATATGTGACATTTGGAAAAGCCCAAAAGGAAGCTGGTATGACAAAGGGTGAGGACAAGGTGTGGCAGATGAGGAGAAAAAAATAAAGCAGAAACTAAAGCAGAAACAGAAAGCTCAGGAACAAGATAGGAAAAAAATAGCACCTAAATTTAAGGTATAGGAGAAGTTAAAATTGGATGTGGAAGGGCCTCAAAACCATTGAAGTGATGAAACAATTGATTTTTTTTCAAGAGCAAAAGTGTGATCTTCAAACTGAAATAGGTTTCTGAGGTATTTCTTTTGTCTTAGGTTTCTTTGTTCTTAACAAAAGAAGCTTCAGAGTAGAGAGTCACTTGATTGTATGGTCCATCAAGATAAACGAATTGGGAATAATGATCTGGGTCTGGTCAGTTGGGTAAGACAGAACATATATTGAAGGGCACAATGATTGCAGATCTAGAAGACTAAAATTTGAATGGGAGTTCTGGCATCTAGTATCTGTGTCTTCCTCAAGTGCCTTGGAAAAATCACTTGACTTCCTTTAGGGTTCAGTTTCCTCCTTTGTAAAATGAGGGATTAACTCTAGATGGTTTCTAAAATCACTTCCAGCTCTAAGCCTATGATCCTGTCTCCTTCTGCTAAGATGCCTACCAGCTTACCATTTTTCTTTTAAAACCAGAGAATTGATTGTAGGACAGGGGCACAAAGAGGAGTCTGAAGAGGTCCATACTAAACCATCTTTACTCATATCATAATTGTCTAAGCAGAATCAACATGACCTAGTAGTGTAGAAACTATATTGGGCATGTAGTCTGAAAATCTAGGTTGAGATATTTTCTGCACCACTTAGTAGCTGTGTTAGAAGGATTTCAAGTACATGTCTGAGATTGGACTTTGTGACTGATGCTCAAGGACCAACTTAGTTAACTTTGGAGTGGTTCATCACCAGTTTGGTCATACTTTTACCAGGCTCATCCCCCTTTGAAGTGGATGCCTTTCCTTGCCCTCTCTGCCTCTTTACTGCTAGTGCCCTCTGTCCTGTGATAACTTTCCATTCATGCTATATATAACTTGAATGGGTATAGTTGTTTGCTTATTATCCCCTCCATTAGAATGTGAGATTATAGAGCACAAGGACTTGGGTTTTGTGGTTGTTGCTTTTGCTTTTCTTTACATATTCAGCACTTAATGTCTCATATAGTAAGGGCTTAATGCTTGGTGATGGACTGGACTATTAGGAACCATCTATTGAATCTCCAGGGGATGATAATCTGTATTGGGGAGGACAGTGCCCTCAGCAATGAAAGCCAAGGTCATTTAACTGTTGCATATTTATTTTTATATATTAATAATTGTGACTTGGTGATATTATTTTTGCTTATGTTAGACCCTATATGAATGAAGGCACATCCGATTTCTCAAAGTCAGTGGCTATTAGCATGCAATGCTTTCTCTTCTTGGTGGCATAATTGTGAGAAATTCTTGAGAGTACTCATTCAGTTCCCTATTCTTTATCCTATTTTTGTTGCCAATTTTTTCTACATTACATAGGACTTTCCTAATTAGTAAACAAGTAAAAAATGCCCCTGGTCCTCAGTTTTCTCATCTGTAGATATAATATTGTATTAGATGACCTTTGAAGTCCCTTCTGTTCTCAGATATTAGAACTTTATGTACTTAGGTTGGCTATCACAGTTGGCATCATCTTGATCACTGAGACAGAGGACTAGGAGAAGTCCTATTATCAAAGAACTGGCATTTTGAAGTTCTCCTTTCTTACCATCTAAGCCTAAGGGCACTACTCCATCTGTGAATATATGATAGGGAACCTCAAGAGCAGGTGGATAATATCTGCCCACTATTTCCAAACCCTGAATCCAGCAGATGCAAAATAACTCCTTTATCAATTTAATACCCAGAAAGACATGTTAGAACTACGAGCTTGATTTTTTGTGGATGGCAATTGAGGGAATATTGGAGCAGGGCATTAATGTGAAAGGGTAGTAAGGTCTGAGAAGTGTCATCTAAGTGGAAAAGTAGATAGAGTGCCATGCCTAGAGTCAAGAAGACTTATCTTCCTGAGTTCAAATCAGGCCTCAGATACTAGCTGTGTGACCCCAACAAATCACTTAATCCTGTTTGTTTCCATTTCCTCATCTGTAATATGAGCTGGTGAAAGAAATGGAAAACCACTCCAGTATCTTTGCCAAGAAAATCCCAAATGGGGGGCGGAGCCAAGATGGCGGAGTAGAAACAGCTCTTCCAAGCCTCTCTGCCCCCAGATTCTCCACAAACTATGTAAAAAAGGACTCTGAAAAACTTCTGGAGCCCCAGCACCCACAGAACGACACAGAGAAGCTAACCTCCCGCTGAGGACAGCCCAGCACCCTGCAGGAAGGACCAGCGCAGTGGTCTGGGAGCCGGCAGCGTGCAGAGCACAGGAGCCAAGCCGAGCCGAGCCCAGGTCCACGTGAGCTGAGGTTTTAGCCCCAGGGCAGCAGGGCCAGCAGCCGGCTGGAGGAACCCCAGAACACCAGGAGCTGTGGAGATTCCAGAATTATCAACATAGACATGCCTAGGACAAAGTAAGAGGTTAGTGTCCTATGGACTTTGGGACCTGTATTTGGGGAATGCGTCAGCTCCCTCCCTGGGGGCTAGAAGCCGCTGAGGAGACACGCCATTTTGTAGTTTTCAGAGGCATTTCCGGCTCCCAGCCTACAAATCGTGGGGAGATCCAGCGATCAGTCTTGGGGGGTAATCGCTCTTGCTTTAACCTCCTGGATCTGGATTGTGATCTAGGGTGGAAGTTGTGGGTGGGTTTACAGCTTGCCAGAAACGGAAGTTGCCCCCCACACGTTCGGGACGAAAATTCCTCTAGCTGGCCTTAAAGCCATAGTGTGGCAACAAGCCCAAAAGTCAAGCAATTAAGTGGCAACATGCCAAGGCAAAGGAAACAGAAAAATGCAACCCTAGGCTCCTATTTTGGGGGCATAGAGTGGGAAAAGGACTGTGAGTTCAGAAGTCCTGCTCCAAAAGCCCCAGGGGAAAATATGAGTGGGTTGCAGGCCATAGAGGACCTTAAGAAGGACTTTAAAAATCAAATAAGAGAAGTGGAGGAAAAATTAGAAAGAGAAATGAGAAGGATGCAGGAAAAGTATGAAATGAGGGTCAACAGCCTGACTGAGGAAAACAACACCTTAAAAAATAGACTAGCTCAAATGGCAAAGGAGGCCCAAAGGGCAATGAGGAGAAGAATGCCTTAAAAAGTCGAATTTGCCAGATGGAAAAGAATCTCAAAAGTTCACTGAGGAGATTCATTCCTTCAGAGTTAGACTGGAGCAAATGGAAGCTAATGACTTTATGAGAAATCAAGATGCTGTTAAGCAGATCCAAACAAATGAAAGATTAGAAGGCAATGTGAAATATCTCATGGGAAAAACCACTGACCTGGAAAATAGATCCAGGAGAGACAATTTAAAAATTATTGGACTACCTGAAAGCCATGATCAAGGAAAGAACCTAGAAATCACCCTTCAAGAAATTCTCAAGGAAAACTGCCCTGATGTTTTAGATCCAGAGGGCAAAATAGAGGTTGAAAGAATCCACAGATCACCTCCTGAAAAAGATCCCAAAAAGAAAACTCCCAGGAATATTATAGCCAGGTTCCAGAATCCCCAGATCAAGGAGAAAATACTACAAGCAGCCAGGAAGAAACAATTTCAATATTGTGGAAACACAATCAGAATAGCCCAGGACCTGGCAGCTTCTACACTGAGGGATTGAAGGGCATGGAATATGATATTCCAGAGGGCAAAAGAACTGGGAATGAACCCAAGGGTCACCTACCCAGCAAAACTGAGTATTTTGTTTCAGGGGAAAATATGGTCATTCAGTGGAATAGAGGACTTTCAAGCATTCTTGAGGAAAAAACCAGAATTGAATAGAAAATTTGACATCCAGACACAAGAAGGAAGAGATGCCTGAGAAGGTAATCAGGGAAAAGAAATCAAAAGGAACTTATCAAAGTTGAACTATTTACATTCCTATATGGAAAAGCAATATCTGTGACTGATGATATCTTTCTCACTATGAAAATAATGGATGAAGGGGGTGTGGTCATATGAATACATATGTGAATGTGTGTGTATATGGTTACAGTTATATATGGATAGAGGGCATAGGTTGATTTTGTTGGGAAGGGAGAGTACTCAAGGGATGAAATTATGAGGTGAGAGAGGAAAGTGGCAAGAGGAGATGGGGAGAGACATGGTAGGGTAAACTATCTCATGTAGGGGAAGTGGGTGCAAAGGAGGGGGAGAATAAGGAAGGCCAAAAAGGCAAAACCACATTCACATTGAATTTGGTTCAGGGAGAAAATGACATACATACTAAATGGGATATCTCAACCCGCAGCAGGATAGGGGGAAGGGGGATGAGAGGAGGGATGATGGATGGGAGGGCATCCTTGGGGTGAGGGGAGGTTGGAAGTACCCACTATAGAAGAGGGACAGGATCACGTAGGGAATGGACCAGGTGGGGGTGGGAT
>WOXC01003417.1:0-76898 GCA_011680675.1 Gymnobelideus leadbeateri
AGTTTAGGGCCTGATCCTTGACTTTGAATACCTCTGGGTGGCTAGTTTATGGCTAAGTCAGGGAAGTCAGTGAGGAATGTAGATGTGTAGGTGGGGATGAGTCTGACCACTTCAGATTTCTGCTTCTATACCCCTGGGCTATAAGTAGGCTTTTGTTGGTGAGGTGAGGTGGGGCTTGTTGGGACCCCACCCTCTTGTCTCTTCAGACTCCTGGCTGTCTCAGTTACACCCCTTCTTGGAGACTCTCAAGCCTGGGGCTATTTCCATTAACTTGGGATTTCAATCTGGGTGGGAGACTTATCTTTGGGTTTTCTGCTTCATGAAGGAGGGATGGGAGGATTGGAGCAGCTAGAATTTACTTTGCCATTCCAGCCTCTGTATTATACAGGCAGGCAATTTCTAAACTTCCAGGCCAGGGGCTGAATGCAGCCAGAGAAGCCACACTTTCCACTGAGGGCCCAACTCTCCTACCTGACTCCAATGATCCTACCAGTCCGAGAGATGACTGTGATTCGTCCTCGGTAAGTCTGCAGGCTGGGGCTTTTGCTCTCTCTGGTGTAGTCTGCTTGTCTGCTCTTAGGTCTGAGCTGTGCTGCCCCCACTCGCTCTGCGCTCAACCAGTCTGGAAACACTGGGCAACCTCCTGGGCTGGACTCTGCCACGCTCCGTCTTCCAGTGGGCTCCGTCACTCCGGAATCCGCTCAGATTGCCCCTTTGAGACTTAGTGACCAAGGAGCTCATCGAGGTTACTGCTTCCTTTCCGCCATCTTGGCTCCTCCCCCTCCAAAACCACATTCTCATTGAATTTGGTTCAGGGAGAGAATGACATACATACTAAATGGGATATATCAACCTGCAGCAGAATAGGGGGAAGGGGGATGAGAGGGGGAATGATGGAGGGGAGGGCATTCTGGGGGAGAAGTTGGAAGTACCCACTATAGAAGAGGGGCAGGATCAAAGTAGGAATGGACCAGTTGGGGATGGGATGGTGGGAGGAATTATAAGCAGTTTATATATATACTATAGTATATATATATATATATATATATATATATATATATATATATTGTATATATATATATATTGTATATATGTATATATATATATATTGTATTGTGTATATATATATATACACACACACACTATGATATATATATGGTATATATATATGGTATATATATATATATATGTGGTATATATATATGTGGTATATATATATATATATATATATATATATATATATATATATATATATACATACACACTATGGTAATGTTGTGCATAGCTATACAGTATAACACATACTGAATTACTATTCTTCCCAGAGGGATTGGGTGACAAGGGAGGAAGGGATGGATCTGAAATTTGAGGTTTTAAAATTAAATGTTTCAAATAGATGTAAAAAAATGAGCTTAATTGAAGTATTTCAGAACATTTTCCACATTAATACTGTAATTGGGATGATGTTAAATCTTGTATTATACAGTTTTGCTACTAACAAAATTCAATGTTGGATGCAAGCAATAGAAAATAAAAAACAAAGAAACTTTAAAAAATAAGAAAGTTAACGTGTCCTGAAAGTTTCTTAATATTTAGACAGAATGAGATTGGGGAAGATTTTATTTTCAATCGATTAGTACAGGATGACTTCTCAGAAGGACTGCTTTATAGTAAAGAGTCTGACTAGCTTTAGGATGGGGGGGCACAAAAGAGGTGGGTTAGCAGATGGCATTCTGGGTATATAATGTTACTTTGGAAAAGCATTTGGTGGCAGAAATAAGATGACCAGGTAAAGGAGCTACTGAGCAGACTGGGAAGCAGTGTGATATAATGGAAAGAGCACCTGAATTTTATGCCTATTTATTATCCTGGTGGCAATAGGCAAGACATTTAACCACTCTGGATTTCTGTTTCCTTAGCTGTCAAAGGAGCATGTGAGACTAAGTGACAGCTCTGACTTTAAATCTATGATCCTACGGAAGGATCCTGTGTGATCAGTTAGTAAATAGAAATTGAGGAAATGGGGGTACTTGGGATAGCATGGTAAAAGTCTCTGTTCAAGTACTTGAACTTTAAAGGAGACTCCAACTCTAAGTAATGATGTGCTTACTACATAGATTAGTAAGAAAGTGACCAAGAAAAAAATATATGAAACAGAAAATATCATTAAAGATTCTAATAAATAAAGTGGGGAAAATATAACTCAGAAATGTTTAACAAAATAAAAATATGACAGATAAAAAAAAAAGAAAGTGAGGAAGAATATGGCTGGTGATGGTGATAAGAAGAGGCCAGAAACAGATGATTATAGATATAGTGTGGTTTTAGGAAGAGGTGAAAATTATCTGAAGGAGAGGTTGCTAGGGTCTAGAGTGAGTCTTTCACAAATAACAGGAATGGAGAAGAAGGAGTGGATTTTCAAGATGAAGAGAAAAAAAATGACAAGATTTGGTTCCTGAAATGTGTTGAGTACAAAATAGTGATGTACCAAAGATGACAATGAGCCTTTTTATGGGGGAAGTGGGTGATTTGGTGTCATTTTTGCATTTTGTGATAAAAATTGAACAGGTCTCTCTAGGTTGGGTTTTGTTTTATCTTTGCTTGAATTGGTCTTGAGACAATTAAAATGCCTTCAAAGTAGATTAGGTAGGACTAGATAATAAAACAAGCTAATGTTTAATAGTACTTTAAGGTTTGCAAACACTATATATATATATATATATATATATATATATATATATATATATATATATATGTCTAATTTGAATCCCATGACAATCTTGTGAAGTAGGTTCTGTTATTATCACATAAGGAAAGTAAGGCAGATAGAACTTAAGTGACTTGTCCAACGATACAGAGCTAAGTAAATGACAGGTAAGATTTGAACTAAGGTCTTTCTGACTCTCGAGTTCAACATCCTATCAACTGTATGACCAGATGTATATATACAGATTTATATTGGCATATACGTTTGGTAGGCTTTTGTGTCCACAAGGGTACAACAGATTGTCAAGGGTCTTAGTATGTAGAAAGAAAAACAAGGAATTAAGAACAGAGCCCTTGAATTTTCTGAAAACAGTAGAAAATGCAACAAACATTTATTTTTTGCTGATGGTGCACAAAGCACAGGGTAAAGCCCTAGGAGATACAGAGTCTAGTTAAGATACAATCTCTGCCTTCAAGGGGTTTCCATTCTAGTGGTGGGAGTAGCGGTAGGAGTGGGGCTGGAGGAGGGAGGGAGATAGGGAGGTTGGCAGCATAGATATCCATAATATTTGTTCAGTGCTTTAGAGAGTTAAAATGCAACCACTACATATATATATATATATATATATATATATATATATATATATATATATATATATATTAACTTGACCCTAAACTACAAAAATATTTTCCCCTTTGAAAGCTTCCCTGATTTCTCCAAGTTGGTAATTACCTTTATCCTTAGATCTCACATAGCACTTACTTTTAAGGATGAGCAGGGATTCAATAGCAGAATAATTTGAACTTGAAGTACCAACAAAATTCTTCAATCATAGTGGTCAGCATTTGTGCCACACTGCCAAAGGTACACACACACATACACACACACACACACACACACACACACACACACACCCCTCCTTTCTGTTACAAATTCATAATCCGTTTCCTCAGGGAATGCACTTAATAAATATTTTAATATATATATATATAAGAAAGTATTGTGTGGAATCAAAACATATTCATATAATTTTTAAAAAGAGCTTAGTCTGGTGTTAGTAGGAACAATGGATTGGAGAAGAAAGAGGAGGCAGAATAAAAGATATGTAAGGATGTGTCAGTAGCTATCAGATTGGGTGGTAATGAAGGCCTAAATAAGGATGATGGCAATAGAGAGAGCAGAGGGATGGATGTGAGATATGCCATGAAGATGGAATTGATAGGATCTAGTAATGAAGGGAGAGACAAGAGTCAAAGATGACCAAAAAGACATGAAGATGAGAGAATGGGTGAATGGTGATACCATGGACAGAAATAGTGAAGAGCGCAGGATTAGCAGGTTTAAAGGGAAAGGAACTTAGCTCAGTTTTGCTGAATTTGAGTTGCTGATAACTCAGTGTCTTGGTTGAGATTTCCTATAATCAGTTGGAGAAATAGGTTTGAGGCTCTGAAGAGAGGTCAGGACTAGAGTATAAATTTATGAGTCACTTTCCTAGCAATGGTAGTGGAAACCTGTAGAAGCAAACAAGATTGCCAAGAAAACAAGTACAGAGAGAAAGAGAAGTGCCAAATACAGTCTCTTGGGGAATTCCTACACTAAGAGGTCAGGAAGAGGATGAGAAGCCAGCACATAGTGAAAAGATGGTCAGAGAGGTAGAAAAAGAACCAACAATGTGGTGTCTATGAAGCTGAGAGAGGGTCTAGGAGAAAGTAGTGGCTCCCAGCATCAGAAGTTTCAGAGACGACAAGAGGGGTAAGAAATGAAAAAATAATAGTGGTAATGAAATCTTTGGTGGCGTTAGAGAAAGTTTCTATAGAGTGGTGTTGGTAGAGGCCCAATTGTAAATGTAGAATAAGGAAGTGAATAAAGTTTTAAAAGATAGAGGAAATATGTGGAGCAATAACTGGATGGACTAGAAGAAGAGTGAAGTAAATTATTTGTTTCTACGATTAGGGAAATCCAAATATATTTGGAGGCAAATAGGAAGGAGCTCATGGCAAGGGCAATATTAAAGATGCATTAGAAAGAGAAGATGGAGCAATGACTTGGGGCCAGTGGAAGTGAATTACTAAATCAAGTGTGCTGACATTGGGATCTATTTTTTGAGGAGTATGGAGGGAAGAAGGACAGAAAAAGTTGATGACACTGGAATGCTTGAAGAATGGAGGTAGGGAGCAAAGGGGAATTCATTTCAGGTGACTGCAGTCTCAGTGAAAGTTGGTCCTTGATTCTAAGTGGAAGGGTGGAGCATGGTGGGTGTCTGGTTGAGAGGAAATGGTTTGGAATACTTACTATGGTAAATGAGATAAGAAGCTGATGAAAGTAGAGTTAGACATATTGATTGTCCATCAACAGTGTAGACTCATTAGGGATTTTCTACCATAAATTTATAATACCTGAAATCTACTCAGATTCAAAGATTTCATCAGTAATGATCAGCAGCTGTGGGACAAACCTAGAGAAATGAAAGGTTAGGATTACTCAAGGTTAGGAACAGTAGATTAGAATTCCCAGAGTAGGAATAACAGATCATTGGAGCAGGGACTCTAAGGTAATATTTATTTGTTCAAGATTGTTTCCTTTTATTTCCTCTGTCCTTATCTTTTGGTCTAGACCTGTGATTTCATAATAGTTGTTTCTGTTTTGGACAGAAACCCTGAGAGTTGTTGCCTCTGAAATTGATTTTTTTTGACTCACTAAAGAGTTCATTATCTGCTTCATTTCTTACCTAACCTTAATCACTGAATGGCTTTTGCCTCAGTGAGGCAAAACTGAGACCTAGGAAAGAGCTTACCTTAGAAAGTTCTAGTTGTCTGATCTATATTTTGTCAATGGACCCAAATGTCTATAGAGGAGAGAGTGAGGCTGGCGATTTTGCACAATACTGACTCACTTAAATCCAATTCACTCACATGTCATAGCATCTCCTCCCTGATGTCATGGTACTCTTCAAGCACAAAAGTCAAACAACAATAACAACCCTGGGAGATGGAGCAAAGGAACAAATGGGTACTGGTCATCTGGATTACAAGCTGTATGGAGAGAACATGGGAAAATCAGGTTTCTATTAAAGTGAATAAGTAGAAGAAATGTTGTGTGAAAATGTTTGAGATGTAGTTTATTAACAACAGAATCAGCATTTCAAAGGATACTACAAAATGGACTAGATGATTGATGAACTGTATCAGTGTGGGACCAAGGAGGAGGGAAAAACAGAATAGCAGAAAAACAGAGGGTAAGGGGTAAGGCTTCAGGAGAATGTTCCTCTTATCTAAGGTGGTCATCTAGTTAGAGCAAATGACTAGAAATGGGAAGCCAATACCACAGGATTCTTGTGACTTGCATAATTAATGAACAGAAACAGTAGAGGATTTGCAGAGTTAATCCATCCCAGAGTCTGAGATAGATTTTAGAGTACTACTTCTTTGGTGTAGATTTCTAAGAGATTTCATCATCAGGGATGCTTCTTCTTGTGATTCAGCAAACATTATTTTGATGGAATATCTCTGAATACACTTGAAGAAGTAGAAAGATAAACAACAGGGAGACCACTGCAAGACTGTCTATTAGAAGGCCAGGCAATAAGATCATTAGTTATTTTGGGGTACAATTTCTGTGGTGGGGGGTTTACAGAAATCAGACCAGTGGGTTGTAAGGAAAAATTGTAAATGTCATACTCTGGAATATACAGAATGTTTCTAGATGTTAGAGGAAAATATGAGTCACTAACTGAAGTGTAAAGATAGGTTTGTCATTACTTGTCCCTAGAAATGGTGCCATTAAGGCTGCTTAGAGAACTGGCAGATTTGATTATGAAGACAGTGCCTTTGATCACTGAAAGATCATGCATAATGAGAGAGTTGGAACAGGAAAAATAAAAAAAGAATGATTTTCCAAAAAGGGAAGAGAATAGAGTCTGTAAACTATAGACCAGTAAGCTTGACTTTGATTCTTGACAAAACTTTATGAAGAAGGATGAACAATAAGAACAACAACAACAAAAATATATTATTAAAAGAATGAATTATTAAAGGAATGATTAATGTACATCTAGAAAAGGAAGCTTTAATAGTGGTGGGATGAGCCTCACCCAGAGCAAATTATGGTGGATGAACTTCATTTCCTTTTTTTTAAAACAAGGTTGTTCACCTGGTAGATCCAGGTAACTTCTGTATACTTAGACTTTGGCAAAGTATTTAACAAAGGCATGTTTTCTTGTGGGCAAACTAGAGAGATATGTATGTCCTAGACCGGTAGTTCTCAAACAAGTCTTTAGACTCTTAATAATTACTGAGAATCCCAAAGAGTTTTGTATTGATATAGGTTACATCTATCGATCTGTGCCATATTATTAATGATCATTGATAAATGTTTTAAATATTCATTAATTATTTTAAAGTAATAAATACATTGCATGTTATCACAAGTGACATTTTATGAAAAAATAACCATTTTCCAAAACAAAAAAAATCGTGACAAGAGTGGCATTCATTATGTTATATATTTTTGCAGAACTCTTTAATGTCTAGCTTGTCAAAGAAAACTAGATCTTTATCTGTTTCTGTATCTAATCTATTGTAATCTGTTTATGAAATATATGAAGACTATCTAACCTCACATTGATGTATAGATGGCAAAATGAAGGGTATTTTAATAGGCAAATAACATGCTAGTATTGTTATAAAAATAATTTTGACCCCACACAACTCCCTGAAAGGGACTTTGGCACCCCCCGACTTTGAGAAAACTTGCACTAGAGAATAGCACATTTAGGCTAGTGTTAACCTTAGGGGGTCTAAATTTGGATGTCGTGAAGCACACCATGACAAGGATAATCACAGCACAAAATTTTTTTTATTTAAACAAATGCTTTATTAACTTCTGTTTTACATCATTCATTTTTGCCAGATTTTGAGTTACAATCATTCCCCCACCTCCCGTTTTTCCCCTACCTACCCTCCCAGAATAGCAGTCCCACAATATATCACTTCCTCCAATCTGCTCTCTCCCATACCTTCTCCCATACCCCCTTCAACTTTTCCAGTAGAGGAAGGTGAATCTCTGTGTCCCAATGCCTGCACATCTTATCTCCCTATTACAAGCAAAACAGTATTAATAATAGTATTTATATATATTTGAAACATTTAATCTTTAGACCTTGAATTTCAGATCCATTTCCTTCCTCCCTTGTCACCCATTCCCTCTGGGGAGATAAGTAATTCAGTATATGTTGTACATGTCTAGCTATGCAAAATGTTATCATAGTAGATATATTGTACAAGGCTGCTTATAATTCCCTCCCACTCATCCCACCCCCGACCTGGTCCATTCCCTACTTGATCCTGTCCCTCTTCTATAGTGGGTACTTCCAACCTCCCTTCCCCCCAAAGATGCCCTCCCATCCATCATCCCTCCTCTCATCCCCCTTCCCCCTATTCTGCTGCAGGTTGATATATTCTATTTAGAATGTATGTCATTCTCTCCCTGAACCAAATTCAATGAGAATGTGGTTTTGCCTTTTTGCCTTCCTATTTTTCCCCTCCCTTGGAACCACTTCCCCTTGCTTCTTCAACATGAGATAGTTTACCCTACCCTGTCTCTCCCCATCTCTTCTTGCCACTTTCCTCTCTCACCTCATAATTTCACCCCTTGAGTATTCTCCCTTCCCAACAAATTCAACCTATACCCTCTATCCATATATAACTGTGACCATATCAGAATTTTTAAAACAATAGAAAAGATAAAGGGGGAGTGGGAGATGGGTGATTCTGAACTGTAGAAAGAGCTCCTGTAACATCCTTGAGGGACAAAGTAGCTGTACAGGCACTTCTCCAGTATTGTAGGTTTGATCTGGGCAGAAGCCTCACTGAACTAGGCCAGAGAAGTCCTTTATATATGAAATGGAGTTTTTTTGTCTGAGAACCAGCTTAGTAATTGATCTTGTGTAATAGGTATCACCCAATGGTTTAGCTTTAGGGTGTTATACAACATATAAGGGAACTCCAAGCCACTGATTTCAGGCACGGTTCATTACCTGTGTAGTGTCTGAAACAAAGAGAAACCTTTTATTTACTGTTTTTGTTATAGCAGAATTCTCTGTGGGCTCCCATTATCAAATTCTTTTGGAGTTCTGAGGCTTCATATGCTCATAGGTGTCTTTGTATTATATATATATATATATATATATATATATATATATATACATATATATGTATATATATACATATATATATCCTTATCAAATCAGATTAAATAAAATAAATTAAATAAATAATTAAATAAAATAAAATAAAAAAATAAAAAATCCTTATCAAATCAGAATATAATGTAATAAAAAATAATATAATGTAATAAAAATAATAAAAATGTAATTTCTTCTTAAATATATCCCTGCTACCACTAAGAGTGAGGAATGAGAATAACCTGAATTTTTCATCATATGGTCCTTTCCCTACTTCCTAAGCATTTTTTCTCTCTCTACTTGCTCCTTACCCTCTTCCTGACCCTTCAATAGAGGTATGTCCCAAGGAGTTGGATCAATATTCTAGTGAAAAATATGCATTTAAAAAATTTTCTGTATTAAGAAGTTACATTCTTTTCATTTCTCTTTTGGAATTGAGAGCAGAGATTTTTTTAAAGTGTGTTTTTCAGCTATATTGACTGCACACTAAATGAATAAATGCATATTTTATGTTTTAATAAGAACCTTTTAATTGGAGCCATTAATATCCAGTCTTTGGAGTTTATACAATTTAAAGTTGACTATATGAAAAGCTTTGGTTGTTTTTTTTTTATATTATGGCACACTAACGCAAGGGGAATAGCTTCTTATGAATGTTTACAAGTCTTTCCACAACTTCAATAATTTTCAGTTTCTCTCTAGTCACTTTACCAACGTGATAAGTGGCAAATCCCAATAAATGATGGCAGTAGAAACAGAATCATAAATTGTAATACAAACTCCTTAAGTCAAGTTTCAGATATTCTGGTAAATATGCTTAAAAAGGAAAAGAAGAAAGTCCAGGATATGTTCAACCTACAGAATACTAGCAGGGGAGGGACAAGGCAATCACTGAGCTCCTCCCCATCATGTGGAGGCCCAGACGACTCTTCAAAGGCATCGGTATCAAGCACCTCAAAACTGACCCAGGATGGCAACTCTTTAGACTATAGGTCTGGTTTTCATCGCAGGAAAACAGGTCAGTTAAATGAGTTTCAGGTATTTATAATGTAGATTTTAAACTGCAAAGTAGCTTTCTTCCTTTCAAAATATAGAGAAATGCATGCAATAGCAATGTCTTTGTGGTGTTCTTTTCTGATAACTCTCATATATTTTACATTTGGTTCCATTTGCCTAAGCTACAAATTGAATTGAGAAATCCAGTGAATTAAGTTTGTTGGCAAAGCCTAAAATAGATTATACTATAACAATGAGCTCTAAAAAGGTCACTTGTCAAAGCCCTGCTGTGTGGTACAGACAGTGGTTAAGCATAGCAGGCAATGAGAAATTGATGGCCAACCACCCTGACTTGATTCTGGAGTCCCCAGGAAATTCCAGTGATGAAGGAGAAGGAAGGTTAAAGAATCCCTAATTCAAGGAAGCAGGCAAACAGTGAAAACAAACAGAAGCCAAGTTAAACAAGACTAAATGTCAAGAGAAGTAATTAAGACAAAAGAAAAAAAAAGAAAAAAAGAAAGAGCAAGTACTAGAGGGTGAGAATGGAAGAGTCTTCTAAAACTGTCCTTTTGTCTTTACTTCATGACTGTCTCCCACTAACTTCCTCTCCAGTTCTGAATCAGTGCTAGCACTTACGTGCCTTAAATGTCTGAACCACTGGCTGATGTAAACTGAAAGACATGACCAGGAAAATGAAATTGTGGACACCTGAGGTGACATGAAGCCCTGGAAGGACCACTGAATCAGAACTTAGGGCTCCTGGGTTTGAACACCTCCTAGGTTATTGTTATATCTCTCTGTTTGGTCTTGGGCAAATCACTTAACCTCTCATTTGTAAAATTAAAAAGTTGGACTAAAAGTTCTAAAGTTCCCTCCAGTTCTAAATCTGTGATCCTTCGATCCCTTTCCCAAGGGTATGTTTAGGAATCTAAGCACTTTCCCACTTCCAGGTTACCAGTCACTACCATGATTCCATCTCAGGTGGATATTGTCGGTCACGTGATTTATTTTTACCATGTTTGATATTGAAAGCCCATCTCAAACAGGCTCAGACTTATTTCCTATGACTCCCCTTATTCCATTCTGCTTTCCAGACAAATTCACCTACTTGCTGTTATTCTATCTCCTGCCTCTGTGGATAGGCTGTCACCCTGCCAGGAATGCCTTCTGGGCTCATTTTTTCTTAGTATCCTTTGCTTCCTTTAAAGCTTGACACATTTGACATGTTCTTCTTGAAGCCTTTCTTTTTTTTTTTTTTTTTTTGCGTTTTGGAAGGCAATTGGGGTTAAGTAACTTGCCCAAGGTCACACGGCTAGGTTTTTGTTTGTGTGTGTTAAGTGTCTGAGGCCAGATCCGAACTCAGGTCCTTCTGACTCCAGGGCTGGCACTCTACTCACTGTGCCACCTAGCCGCCCCTTGAAGCCTTTCTTAATCCCTCTAGTTGTGATACTCTTTCCATTCTCAAATCATCATGTTTACTTATATGTATTTTATATGTTATTTCTCTTTGTTCTTTCCTCCTCCCCCAAATATAAGCCCTTCCTTGGCAGGAACAGCTTTTTTGTTTTGTTTTGTTTTGTTTTAAATGTTGTCTTTGTATCCCCAACCCCTAGCACATAGTTGGTGATTAATAAATGTTTATTGTGTGATTAAATAAGAATCAATGGGCCTCTCTTATCAGCATGTTGGATAGGGCCAATTTACCACTGTTTTTTTTTATATGTATCTTGCACGAAGAAAAACTTAATAGATAGTATACACAAAAGCTATTTTTTTCCTTTCTTCTTTTTTTATTTTTCATTATAAATGTAAAAAAAAATGGTCTGTTTAGTGATTTAATTGCCAAATAACTTAAAAGGTTCTCATTTCTGATAACCCATGTCATGAGGTATTTATCAAAGAGACAAAAATGATAAATACAGCAGTCATTTCCTTTTAAGTGGAACCCATAGAATATTATTCTACCACACTTCATTGTGATTTATATTGGCATAGAGAAGGATGTTGTTGATGAAAGCCAAAAGCTACTGCTGACATTTTGATTTTCTACTCAAGAAGGAGAATTAAGAGTGAACTACTCCTTCAGTCCACCATCTCTAAATTCTTTACCATCAAATCACATTATTGTAAATTTTCTTATTGTTCAGTATATCAGGGAAACAGGCTATTTTGGTTAATTCAATTATTTTGGTTAACAGAAATTACCAATTTTCTAAGAATAGAAGAAAATAAAATACTCAAACTAAAATTATACTGAGGACAATTGTCCTTTTTTTGGTGATACAGAAACAATTTCAGGATTTTATATAGAAGTAGCTCAAATCATTATAAAGATAAGTTTTCATTGGTCTGGAGGTATGCATATATGCTACTTGATCTAGAGAAGCTATTCTGAACAAAACAAGGAATAGGAGCAATTATAAAAGATAATGCACCGGGACAAAAAGGGAAGTGGCTCAATGCATCAGATATCTGATAAGGGTTTGGTATCCAAGATATATAAACAACTCACAGACATATTTAAGACGAAAAACTCCCCAATAAATAAGTGGTGGAAGGATTAGGGGGTGGAAGGTAGTTTTCAAAAGAATTGCAATCTATTGACAGCCCTCCAAAAAGATGACCACATTACTATGAATAAGACAAATGCAATTCAAAACAACCCTCAAGTTTCACTTCACACTCTGAAAAACAGCAATGAGATCATGAATCCTCCAAATATTGAAGCAGGACCTTTACATTTATCCCTAGTAAATTTCATCCTAAGAAGCCCATGGATCCAGCAGCTAGTCATTAGGAACTTTTGTGGCTCCCAACTCTGTCTTTCCTCTCTTGTCATCCCTCTCTAATTTGTATCATTTGCAAACTGGATAATCCTACAATTTTATCCAAATCACTAATTGAAAAGCATTCGATAGAATAGAGTTAAAGAAAGGTCCACTCATGACCATTTTCACAACTGATATTTATCCATTAATCATCACATTTTTGATATAGTACAGGGGTTCTTAATCTGGTGTCAGTTAATTTTTAAAAAACATGTATTTTGATAAATTTTATTGTTGTTGTTTAGTCATTTCAGTTGTGTCCAACTCTTCATGACCCCATTTGGAGTTTTCTTGGCAAGGACACTAGAATGATTTTCCACTCCATTTCCTTCTCCAGCTCATTTTACAAATGAGAAAACTGAAGTAAATAGGGTGAGGTGATTCATACAGGATCACACAGCTAGTCAGAGTCTTCAGTTGATTTTATGCTCAGGAAGAGGAGTCTTCCAGACTGAGGACTCTATCCACTTTGCCACCTACCTGCCCCATTTTGATAACTATGGTTTTTTTTGTTTGTTTGTTTTTTATTTTTTTATAGCAATTGGGGTTAAGTAACTTGCTCAAGGTTACACGGCTATTTATGTGTGGGTGCTCATTTTCTGAGGCCGGATTTGATCCCGGGTCATCCCAACTCCGAGGCCAGCACTCTTACTCACTGCACCATTTACACCCCCCCCCCGCCCTGAAAACTATGTTTTAATATAATTGTAGAAAATAGAAATATATTTTGTCAAATCGACCTGTTAATGCCATCTCTGAGATACTTCAATTCTGTGAAATACAAATAAAAATATAAGTATAAAAATTGTAGTAAATATAAAATATGATATAAATAAAGTAAAAAGTTAAAGTAGAATAAATAATAAATATAATTCAATCCTATATATTTAATGCATTTAAATATGCTAGTCTAAAAAGAGCAAAACATAGATTTCACCAAATTGCCATAGGAGTCTATGACAGAAAACTGATCAAGGGCTCCTACTCTAAATATTTAGTTGTTTCCTTATCTACCTAAATGTACTATGATCTAGCCCAGCAGTTCTCAAACTTTTTGGTCTCAGGACCCCATTACATTCTTAAAAATTATTGAGGGATCTGCAAAGAACTTTTTATGTCAGTTATATGCCTCAATACTTACTACATTAAAAATCATGCATCTTAGTATTATAATGAAAGTAGTTTTGACCTCAGAATTAAGTAAGCTTTCAAAAAAAGAAAAACTGCTGGGAAAAGGAGAAATCAATTTGGCAGGAATTAAGTTTAGGCTAATATTTCATACTATACTATCACACTAAGTTCAAAATGGATACATCATAAGAATGTTAGAGGTCACACCATTAAAAAATTAAAGAAGAACAAGATCAGGTACCTTTCACAGATGTGATGACAGGGCTGGTTCTTACCTAAATAAAGGATAGAGGCTATTGTAAACCAAGGCCAAATTATGCTTAGTCCCACCACTTAGGTTTTAGGTTTTAAAATGCATTAGTGACTCTAATCATTAGGACTTAAAAGATTGTATGTTAGAGGGATACACTTCAAATGTAAAAAGGAAAAAAATAGAAGTTATTCCTCTCTACTTCCACAATCACCAGGTCAGGAGGGCACACTGAAGAAATTAGGAGCCCATGGCAACCAATATGTTTAGCATTTAGCAAGTCATAAAAAGTTTAGTATTACTGCCACCAGTCAACCTATGTTTCCCACAGGCAATGAAAGCTTGGTAGTGTTCTTCTGAGTCTTTTCTCCTCCAGGCCAATTGGAAAAAGAAACTTCACCTAATGACTGGTTAGATACAGGAACGTCCAGTGCTGCAAAAAGATGACTGCCCTTCCTTAATGAGTGCTAAGCTCCTACAGTAAAGGCAATCACAAAATGTAAATTAGATAATTTTGATTCTGTGAAACTGAAAAGCTTTTGCACAAAGAAAATCAGTGCAAGTATAAAGAAAAGCTGTCAATTGGGGGGGGGGGGATCTTTTCATCAGCAAATCTCTAATAAGGGTTTGCTATCCCCGATACATAAGGGAATTAACAAATAATAAAAAATATATGAAGCATTGCTCCAAAACAGTAATAATAAAAAAACAAATCAAAACAACTCTGAGGTTTCATCTCAGACCCAGAAAATTGGCAAAAAATGGCAAGAGAGAAGAAGTCAAGGTTGAAAGGGCTGTGAAAAAAAGGGACAGTAATGCAATCTTGGTATCGCTGAGATGAGTTCAAACATTCTAAAAAATAATGTGAAATTATGCTAAACAAAAAATAACTAAAATGCCTGTATCCCTTGACCTAGATATTCCAAAGCTAGACATATGTACCTAGACAGAAAGACTGAAAGTTCTATACACCAACATATTTATAGTAAATAGCAAATTAGCTATTTTTGTAATAGCAAAGAACTAGAAACAAAACATATATTCCAATTGGAAAACAACTGACCTAAATATGGTAAAAGAATATAATAGAATAATCCTGTACTATAAGAAGTCGTATAGAAAAGAGACATTCTGGATGACGGTGATTTAAGAGCCAGATATATCAATAAAAAGAAAAGAAAAAAGAAATCAAAAGTCCGAGTTAAAAAAAATAGTTCCATAAGATTGATAGCTGAATGAAAATTTATGGGTGATCCTTCCATAGGACAATAGATTTGCAGTTGAAAAAGGACTTTACAGATTATCAAGGCAAACTTTATTTTACAAATGAGGAAATTAAGACCCAGAGAAGAGCTTAATTTCCCAGAGTTATTCACGTCATTATCCCAGGTTACTCCACATCCAATGTTTTTGTAGCTGTTGTTCTCTCCTTAACATCATAGCTGACTTCTTGACAGAGGTTTTCAGGGTGGGAGTGGAGTGAAGGGAGGTGGGACAGATTTTATATAGAGGGATGAAGGATAGGGAAGAATTGAAGATGACTTTAGAAGTTTTCATCTGGAAGACTAGAATAATTGTGATAAAAAATGAGTAGAAATAGGAGTAGATTTCAAAATGAAATGTTTTAGAAGGAAAGAGAGAACTCCCTATTTGAGAAAAAAACTACTGGGAAAAGGAGAAATCATTTTGGCATGAATTAAGTTTAGGCTAATATTTTATACTACATTATCACAATAAGTTCAGAATGAATATATCATAAGGATATTAGAGGTCACACCATTAAAAAGTAGAGAAGAACAAGATCAAGTGCCATTCACAGATGGGAAATTTTGTTGTTCAGTCATTTTCAGTCATGTCTGACTCTTCATGACCCCATTTGGGGTTTTCTTGACAAGGATACTGGTAATGGTTTTCCACTCCATTTCCTTCTCCAGATGATTTTACAGATGAGGAAACTGAGGCAAACAGGATGAAGTGACTTTCTCAGGGTCACATAGCTAGTCAGTGTCTGAGGCTAGATTCGGACTCAGAAAGATGAGTCTTCCAGACTTCAGGCCAAACGCCCTCTCCACTGTGCCACGTAGCTGCCCAAAAAAGATCTTTGACCCTGGAATCATAGGAACTTGCTTCAGATTTCACTCTTGATGCTTATTGGTTCAATGTGTCTCTCAACAATTCATTTAGCCTCCCTGGGCCTCAGTTTCATCATTTCTAAAAAGCAGAGTTGGTCTATATGGCTTCTGACATCTCCTCTAATTCTAGATTATGAGATCATTTTATAGATGAGGAATTGAAGCCTGAAGAGGTTCCATGTCCTACCTGATACCACACAAGTATTTAGAGAACAAGCCACAACTCATGTCCTTTGACTCCAAATCAAGATCCATGATTCTATGACAATTTCAGTTTTTGACACACTATTTGAGATAGTAGTGAAACATCTAAATGACGATGTGCTAGGAGTAAAAAACGGTGTTGGAGAGAGGTTAGAATCAGAGATGTCATTTGAGAAATTGTCCCCATGGGTGGTGATAGTGGAGGTTATGAAAATCAATCAGTTAACATTGGGAGTAAAGAGAGAAAAGATGAAGGGGCACTCAAAGTAATAGGGACAGAGAAGAAGGAGAGTTTTTGCATGAAAAAAAATCAGCAGGTTCATAAGATTGTCTTTATTTAGGAAGATCAAGTTTGGGGTTTGTCTTGAGGAGATACTTCTGATATATATTATTTCTTATTTCCTGTGATCAACGTTTATTGAGTGTCTGCTCTGTATAGGATACCATGCCAAGTGCTATAAATAGAATTATGAGACATGTACCCTGCCTCAGAGGGACCTACATTATAATCAGGTGACAAGGACATATACAAGATAACAAGATAACAACACAAGATAGGGTAGCCTA
Organism: Gymnobelideus leadbeateri; assembly: GCA_011680675.1. Taxonomy (NCBI): domain Eukaryota; kingdom Metazoa; phylum Chordata; class Mammalia; order Diprotodontia; family Petauridae; genus Gymnobelideus; species Gymnobelideus leadbeateri. The sequence continues at coordinate 16,997 of WOXC01003417.1, forward strand.
TGTCAATTGGACTCATGGCCCTTGACAGTTACAGATAGGGTTTACCTGGTGGAGGGGTAGGGAAGAACTTGTCTCAGTAACAATTTATATAACTTGTTTTGTTACCTCCACACACAATTTTCCCCCTGGGAATACCAGATTTTGGCTTATGTCTAAAGGCTTGTGGTTCCCCTGTAAGCATTCAGGCTAAAAAGATATAGAATACAAGATAGACTTTAATCTGTCCAAAACACTCAGAATGAACATTGAGCTGAACCTCTCAAAAGACAAGGAAACTCTTCCCTTTTCCAGAAAACGCTGATGAAGCCAGTTCTCTAGGTACCAGTGTAAATATGAAGAACCTTCGGGTTCTTTCTTAGTTCCTATGCTCCACTTTACATGAACCTTGGATCTCCTCCTCTCCTGTCTTCCCTAGCATCCCTACCATCATCCCATCTCTCTAACCTTCGAACTCTCTTTACTGATTCTTTCCCTGCTGCTTACAAAGGTGCTCAATTCTCCACCATCCTTAAAAGACTTCTCACTGCTTTAATTCAGCTATCATCACCTCTCTCCTGGACTACTGCAATTGCTTACTAATTGGCTGCTTTGCCCCAAGTCTCTTGCCTCTCCAGTCCATCCTCTGCAAGCTGCCAAAGTAATTTTCCTTAAACACAAATCTGACCGTGTCACTCCCCTACTCAATAAACTCCAGTGGTTTCCCACTGCCTCCAGGATAAAATATAAAGTCCTCTGTTTGGCTGTTAAAGCTTTCACAGCCAACCCCATCTTTCTAGCCTCATTATACATTTACTCAATTTTATGATCCAGCCAAACCAGCCTTCATTCTGTTCCTCACCCACTCTGTGCCTGTGTACTGGATGCGCCCCCAAACGTGGAATACATTCCCTGCTCACCTTCATCTCTCAGAATACCTCCCTTCCTCAGGCTTCTATACCCAAAGATTTTTCTTACCCTCCAACTTCCATTGCCTTCCCTTCTTGTCAACCTTGTTTTTTCACTTATATTTTCCATACACACACACACACACACACACACACACACATTCTCTATATATTTCCATATGTACATGTTATATTCCCTGATAGTATGTGAGCTAGGCTTGATTTCATCTTTTGATGTACCCACAGCATCAAGAACAATGACTGGCACAGTAGACACTTAATAATTGCTTGCTGATTGATTGCTCAAATTCCTAGAAAAAGCTGTCTCTGCACATTCTCTCTACTTCCTTTACTTTTACTTTCTCCTTAGCCCTTTGCAGTCCCACTTCTAGCCTCATCACTCAACTGAAACTGCTTTTTCCAAAGTTACCAGTGGTCCTTTTGAAAAAGGACAGGATCAAAGTAGAGAATAGAACAAGTGGGAAGTGGCATAAGAGGGAGGGAAATATAGTAGGTCTTTTACAATATATATATATAGCTAATGTGGCTTGAGGACCAAAGCTGAAACAGTCTCCATGATGTTGAGTTTCCTGGTGAAGAGCCTGTGGGGGTGACGGGGAAGGGGCTTCAAGACCATAACATTGGCATCGAAATCAAGCAGGGCAATTTGCAGTGAGTGAAGAGGTGTCTGGGATGGATCTAATCCATCTTTTGTGCAGCTGGCAAACTGATCTTAGTAAGATCTAATCATGTCACTCCCCTAATCAATAAACTCCAGTGTCACACACTCTTCCCCACAACCTTCTCAGACCTCCAGGATCAAGCATGAACTCCTCTATTTGGCATTTAAAGCCCTTCACAAGCTGTGGTGGCAGAGTGGGTAGAGCACTAGACCTAGACTCAGCAAGAAATGAATTCCAGTCTGGCCTCAGATACTAGGTAGCTATGTGACCTTGGGAAAGTAACTTAGCTTCTCTGTGCCTCAGTTTACTCGTCTGTAAAATGGGGATAATAATAGCTATTACTTTGTAGGGTTGTCGTGAGGGTCAAATGAGATAGTATTTGTAAAGTGCTATCTATGCAAATTCTAAAACTCTGTGTAAATGCTAGCCATTATTCCTCTGAGAGGACAGGAAAAGAATAAGAGGTTAGGCATAAGGACAGGAATACATCAATCCAATGTGTTTCTAAATCCAGCAAAGATATCTAAAGCAAGATCTTACAAGGATGGTATCACATTCCTTACCTTAAAAGGAAAATTAATCTGCAAAGCTTCGGCAGATGGCTATTAACAAGGCTAAAATCTTCCTACTCCCACCTACTGACAAGTAGGTCAGTATTGGCATATACAACCATTTGGTAGTATTCTTTCTTAAATTGTAAGTTCTAGAAGTCATGAGCTGTGTTGCTTTGGTTCTCTTTGAATGGTGCCTCATCTGTGCTTTACGCAATTAGGCATCTCATAAGGAATTTATGATGACTTTGCTTTTAAGGCTATATATGGGCTCTGAAGTGTTGGCCCAGACTATCGCCTGTGTGATGAGAATGGATTAGCTTGCTTCCTGCCTCTTGGCTCCATATTTCAAAGCTTATTACATAAATATACGATATTTAGAAACCTGGGCCACCTGATTTTTCTAGCTTTCTAAAGAATTTTGGCTTTGGAATAATTCAAATAGTATACTCATTGGGAGGAATTTTTTCCCTCCTTATTTGCTGTATGAGATAAAGATGGACAAATCAAGACATACACTCAGTTCTTTCATAAGTACTTCTAAATCTCATTATTCTGAGCATTTCTATGCTGGCACGATGGAGTGTTTTCCAAATCCCAGTGGACCAAAAATGCTATTTTCACTTTCTACCTTGGCAGCATAAAACAGTGAATAGCAGTGATTTTCCCTCTTTCTGCATGGCTGCTTTCCAAAGCTGCTGAATTGTATTCTACAATTGAAACTGGTTTGGAAGCGAGGGGACCCTGAGGTAATGAATCCTTTACTCAACATCCTTAGTGCTTAGCACTGCTTATAGATGGTGTTGGTGGTGATGAAGAATGGTGGCCCCATCTTCTTTGCCAGAATTAACAATCACTCATTTTCTATCACTGGTGAATGGAACTAACAGTAACAGTGGCCTGCCATGCTCTTCAGTGCCACAGACTAGTAACCCATTTTAGGACATTTTAGGACATTTCCCTGTGGCAAAATGGAAAGAATCCTGTTCACTATTTTTGAAGAGAATTTATGAAATCTATGCCAATGCAGAAATAGCCCCTGATGACTCTGCCCAGGCCTTTGCTTTTCATTTTTTTTCCTCCTCATTCTAGTCCTCCTCCTCTTTCCATATTTCTTTCTCCTTCTGTTCCTCCACACAACCCACTCCATCTCTGCTTGACCCTCCTGCTTTCTCTCTCCTAGCCAGCAGTGCTGGATAATTCTCCCCATCTTGGATCAAACTGTTACTATCAAGACTTAGACCACAGTTTTTGTTTGGAGAATGAATTAAGTTTATTCGAATAGAAAATCACTGGAAAAAAATAATGGAAACTATTTGTAAAGTCCAAGTACAAATAAGGTAAAGTTTTTTTGGAGAATAGTATCTGAAAAGGGGGATTGTGGGTATGTTTTTACTGTCACTGGATATTTCTCTAGCAACAATGTTAAGCAACAGTAGATTCACATGTAGATTGATAATGATCTATTATAATGCACTAATTTTTTTCTTTAAAAAATGTGTTCTTATGAAACTGAAAATAAAGAGTAAAATAGATCTCTTTGTAGAGAAAAATCACCCCTGATGAAGAATTCGGGTACAATAGAGTAGATTTTTAATATGCTGTTAAGATAGCACATAAATAATTTATATTTAGGGGCGGCTAGGTGGTGCAGTGAGTAAGAGTGCCAGCCCTGGTGTCAGCATCGGGATTACTCAGGATCAGTCCTGGTCTCAGAAAATGAGCACCCACACATTAAATAATGACTGGCCGTGTAACCTTGAGCAAGTTACTTAGCCCCAATTGCTTTAAAAAAATAATAATAATTTATATTTAAAATGACCAGAACACAATCAATCAATAAAGATTTATTAAATACCTATTATGCGCCAGGAACTGTGCTAAGTGCTAGGAATACAAAAAGAAGCAAAACACGGTCCCTGCCCCCAAGGAGCTTACCATCTGAAGGACAGATAACATGCAAATAAATATACACAAAGCAAGTTATATATAGGATAAAGAGGAAATAATAAACAGAGGAAAAAATTAGAATTAAGAGGAATTGAAACAGCCTTCCTATAAAAGATAGGATTTTATCTGGAACTTGAAGGAAGGGAAGCCAGGAGGCTGAGATGAAGAGGGAGAATATTCCAGGCATGGGAGGCAGCCATAGAGCTGAAAGATGAAGATTCTGGAGAGTTCTGCAGGGCACAGTGGAAAGAAAGCTGGACTTCAAGTCAAAGGACCCTGGTTCAAATCAAATTCCAGGAACAGCCAGAAGGCCAATGTCACTGGATTAAAGAGTACATGGTGGATAGTATGAAGGAGAAGCCTGGAAAGCCAACATGGGAAGGCTAGGCTATGAAGGACTTTCAATCCCAAACAGAGCATTTTGTATTTTGTCCTAGAAGTGTACATAAATTTAATAAGCTCATTTTAGGAAGGGGAGGAAGAATTATTATTGTCTCTTACTGTTTTTGTATTATTATTGTTGTTGTCTGTTATTGTGAATTATTGGTATTATCAGTTTCTGTTAATGATATCCTAAGTTAAAATAACTTAGAAAGCAAGTCAAGTTGACCATCATTTACTTTGAGACTGTCTAATATATTTCCTAAGGTCATAAAAGAGGTACTCTCCCTCTATGTGCACCCCCAACCGTTTGTTAAGTATTGCTTCTTTCAAATTTCTTGTGTTAAAAGAAAATGAAAAACTAACTCCATGGTCCACCAGAGAGTTTGTATTTTGTACAACCCTTGTAAAGCATCTTGACAAATCAGAAGAAGGGCTTTTGTTGTTGTTATTGTTGTTCTTTGGGTTAGATGTCTTCTTTGGTTTTATTGAAATAATAGGGTCTGTTCACCTCTGCAGTTTGCCAAGAGTCATTTTGTTCTTTTTAAAATAGTCACAGTTTTGGTTTGTTGGGTTTTTTATTTTTTTTTTTATTGTTTCCTGACTACATGCTCCAGATAGTCACCTGGAACCAGTCAGTATTCAAAGAGTCCTTGGTGACTCATTGTGCCCTTTAACTGTTTCAGATGCTAGCAGAACTGGTTCAGCCACTCTCCCAGGTGACGTCATTGGAATTTTAAAAAGTGAATTGAGAATTAAGCCTTCAGGTTTTTTGGCTCTCGCCTAACAGGTATTTCACCTGTTTGTAACATAAATGTCACAGTGCCTTGTACTTACTAGGCAATTAGTAATTCTTAAATTGAAAAAAATAGAGGTAATTAACATTTCTTATTACCTTTTACTGAGCCAGTAAATATTATTGAAATAATTCCATGTCCATCTGTAGGAAGGAAGGAGATGGTGCATCATTAATTGAGTTAGTGTTTTTAGTTTTTAATTTTCAAAATCTAGGATTTGAGGTCCATAGGCAGACCCCAAATTTTGAAAGGTTATGTTCCAAAAATGTGTAAGGCGATTGATGGACATTCAGAACACGTTTTCCCTTGGAAACAATATTACAGTGGGCTTTGGTGTCCCCAGATAAGCCTGCAGAAGTCCAAGAGGGGTATAATGTGACTGAATGAACGACAAAGCTTGGATACAGTGCTTACTATGTTCTGAACTGTACTAAGCTCCGGGGATGTTAGTACAAAAGCAAAGACAGTCCCTGTTCTCAAAGAGATTCTATTGTAAGGGAGAAAGAGCATATGTAGTGGAATAGTAGCAAAGAAGGGATGCTTTTCCCCGGATAATGATGAAGGGGATGCAGGAGGGATCTACACGGAGGGGAGTGGACTGACACCCCACTTTCAGAAACAGTGACAGGGCAAATTTGATCATGAAGAAGCAGGGGGATGGGGAGCCAGAGTAGGGGGTCAGGGAGGGGAAAGAGTACATTCAGCAGCAAAGTGGCTGAGAAGGCTTCAGAATAGGGAATGAAGTGAGGCAGGTATATGGGAGCTGCCTGGAATAATAGGCCAGGGGAGTCAGTCCGTCACACTTTGGGGAGAGCACAGGGATCCAGGATGGAAGCTCTAGAATTAAACCTCTGGGGCTTTTCTATGTCATTAACACTGTAATATCAACCACCATTTATGACATTATTTCTATGGGAAAATATATTCTGAATTCCAATTTTAGATTTCAAGATGTATCTCCTCAAACTCATATTCTGACCCTGGAATAGAGATTCCCCAACAAAAGCTTCACTCTCCCCAGGCAACAGCAATTAAGATTCATTCATTCAGCCTTTCAACAAATATATTGAACATCTCTAATATATGTCCCTTAACCGCTTTCTGCCTCAGTTTCCTCATCTGCAAAATGAGTATAGTAATACTCCCTCCCCGGGTTGCCATGAGGATCAAATGAGATAAAACTTGTAAAGTGCTTTTACAAATCTTAAAGCACTATAGAAATGCTAATATTATTATTACTATTACTTTATTCTACTAACTTAGTTGCTGCAGGAGACAGTCAAAAGCAGGAGTGGGGAATAAATCTTTTTAGTAACTGTGAAGTTTGGATTCAGTCAAAAAGCCACACTTGAGAATCTAGAGGGCCACATGTGGTTTCCCACCCCTGCTCAAAAGTGTAAAACCATACCTACCTTAGCTCTAGCTATGAGAGAGCCGGTGAGAAGAATTAGAGGCAACCATCCCTTTAAGACTTCTAAGTGAAAGGCAAGGATGATTTTAATGGCGGCAACTTTTGTAGCAATAGCATTTGTTGTTCTGGTGCCCCTACATGGACAATCTATGTAGTCACATCCCGAGACTCAGGTAGCAGGCCAGATTGTAGACAGAACCTGCAGTAACAGAGATAAGCAAGGTAGGAAACTGAGAAGTCCTAGCAATGAAGTACAAAGCTAGGGTATCTGGGAAGCTGTTTGGGGTATCTGGGGGTAAGGGTTCCATCAGATGAAAAATCACAGTGTTGAGACAGGCAGTTCTCCAAGCAGGACAGTGGTTTGTATTGGTTTGCTTGGAAATTTAGATAGTGAGAACCTAACTCCAATAGCTGAGGGAAAGGACAGGGCTCCATTGTCTGAAGGAATAGTATAACTATGGCAAGATCCTATACCAGGAGAACTAGGGTATTATTCAGGGGAGGTTGAGAGAGGGTTTAGGCAAGGGGGACCAAGACAAAGACCAGTTCCTTTGAGGCTTGATCATGATGGGTAAGCTTGAAGCCTAAGTCTTTAAAATGGGTTAAATAGAAAGAACCTATCTGGAACTATGGTTCCTCCTATCTTTTCTGAGAAGTTTCCTCTTTGATTATTTCCTCTTTTTACTAATAATTTGAACTCAGGAAGATGAGTCTTCCTGGTTCCAAGTCTAGTGCTCTATCCTGAAAAAGACCTTAGCTTAAAAAGGCCAAAGTCTCCCACTGCATCCAGAGCCACTTCTAGTTGTCCAGACCTATGTCCTGTCACTGGTCTCTGAGTGACTCTGGAGGAGAGAATGAGGATGATGACTTTGCATAGCCCTGTCTCACCTAAATCCAATTCACTTGCAAGTCAAGACATTACCCTTGCAAAGTCATTGATCCTCTTCAAGAATGAAGGATGAACAACAACTCTTTCCTAAATTTCTCTACATTTAGAAAAATCTCTTTATTAAAATTTCTATGTTTATCAGTTCCTCCCTCTTTTGACCTTCTTTTCCTAATTTGTAATCTTTCAGAATCCACTAGCTTCTTCCCTGGTGACAACAATGATGCCCAGAACTTTCTCACCATTAAAGAACCTTCACTTGACCCTATCATTCCTTCAAACTATCATTCTATAGCTCTCTTTGCTCTCACTGCTAGACTCCTAAATAAAAATTATCTTCAAGGTTGCCTGCACTTTCTCACCTCCCATTCACTGCTCAACCGCTTCTTATTTGGCTTCCCTCCCCACCATTTATTAAGTGCTTTTTATGTACCCACTGCTTTGCTGAGAGTTGGGAATACAAAGAAAGGCAGAGAACAAGTCCCAGCAAACAAGACTCTTTCATTATAATGGGAAAAACAAAATGTAAATAATGTATTTAAATATATTAATTTTATATGTAAATAAATACAAAATAAATAAATGTAAATAATTATCTATGCATGGAGTGCCATTCTGAGAGGGAAGGGCATTATCAGAGGAGACCAAGGGGACCAAGAAAGGCCTCTTGCAGAAGGTGAGATTTCAACTTGAAGGAAGCCAGGAAAATGAAAAGGTAGAGGTGAAGGGGTAGACTCTATCCTTTTTCTCTATCTATCTTTTGTCTATCTGATAGAGCATTCTAGGCATTGGGGACAGCAGAAGAAAAGGCATATAAATGACCTGGATATTTCTCTAGATTCAATAAGAAGTCTATTTGGGTTGGTTTATGGACCCATTGGTTATGAAGTATTGTGTCAGAAGAACAGCAAGTAGGTCATCATTGCCAAATCATAACATGCTGGAAGGGGAGTAAAGTATAAGGAGGCTGGACAGATAAGAAGTAGGCAGATTAGGAAGAGCTTTCTATGTCAAACAGAGGTTTATATTTGATCCTAGAGGTAATAGGAAGCCAATGGCATTCGTCAAGCAGAGAGATAACATGGGCATCCAGACCTAAACATTAGAAAAAAAAAATCACTCATCTTTGACTGTAGGCAGAGAATGGATTGGAGTGAGACTTGAAGGAGGGAGACCGGTTAAAAGGATATCACAATAGTCCAGGACTTGAGCTAGGGTTGTGGCTGTGTGAATGGAAAGAAGAAATATTGTGGTAGTAGCAATGACCAGATTTGTCAATGAATTGGATATGTGGAGGGAGTGAAAGTAGGGAGTTGAGGCTGATTCTAAAGCAGTGACCCTGTGTAACTGAGAGAATGGTGGCAGTAATAAAGAAGTTAGAAAGAGGGAGGGTTTGGGGTGGCAAGAAAAGGAGTTCTGTTTTGAATATGTTGAACTTGAGATGCTTCTGAGATACTGAGTTAGTGACTGTAGCCCAGTAGAAAAGCTAGGGCTGGATCTATCTTGTTCTGAGAGTCATCTCCATAAAAATGATAGTAGAACCTAAGGGGATTGATGAGATCACTAAGTGAGATAGCATAGAGTGAAAAGAGAAGAAAGTCCGACAGAGATTCCCCATTGTCAGGAGGCGTTACATGGATGAAGCACCAGCTAAGGAGACTGAGAGGGACTAGTCAGATAGAAGAACCAGAAAAGAGGCACAAAAACCTAGCAAGGATAGAGAATGGAGGAAGAGAAGGTAATCGAGAGTATCAAATGCTGCAGAGAGGTAAAAAAGGATGAAGACATATTTTTTTTAAAAATCGGATTTCACAACTAAGAGATAACATTGGCAATTAACAAGTAACTTTGGAAAGGGCAGTATAAATTGAATGATGAAGCCCGAAGCTAGATTATAGAGGTTTTATAAGATAATGAGAGGAGATGAAGTGGAGGCATGAAATATAGAAAGCTTTCTCAAAGATTTTATCCACAAAGGGAAGAACTCTGGATAACAAGGTTGGTTGCATCAACTGTGGTTTTGTTCAGGATTGGGGAGATTTGGGTGTGTTTGTAGGCATCAGGGAAAGAGCCAGAAGACTGGGAAAGATTGAAAATAATAGAGTAGAGATCATAGTGGAGCAACTGCTTGAAAAGTCAGGACAAAATCATATCTCAGATTCCTGTAGAGGGAATAGCTTTTTATGTGAGACCAGAGTTGTCTGAATAATGTGAGATAAGGAGAGGAGAAGGAGGAGCCCTTTGAATGGTTCAGCTGAGAGGGGCAGGGAGGAGAACAGGTACCATGGGAGGCTTTTCATCATAATTTTATTAGGTTTCATCATTTCCTCCAATTTCATTCAGCCACACAACTCCATTGTTCACTAGGTAGGAACATAGCCTAGACATATCCCTAGATTCAATAGGAAATCTGTTTGGATAGTGGACTTGGTTATGCTTTCTGGGGCCTTTACAAAACCATCAGACTTGAAGATTTTGACTGAGCCTTATGCCACCACTGAGAATGAATCACTGGGAGGAAGGAGAGCACCTTAGCTTCTGCCTAGATCTCTTACCGCCTTTCCCCTTCCCCTGGGTGAAGGAGAACCTTATGAGCTTTGGAAGGTCCAGAGGATTTTAAATTCCCATCTTCTAATGGGTCTTCTAGCAGCATCCCCCGAACAGCTGGCTGTGGTACCTGTATCAGGAGGCTAGCACATCCTGGATGAGATGAGGAGGGCAGAGTCAAGGCTCCACAAAGAGCCTGATCATGCCATATGTTATCGTGTTCTCTTAAGGACTTCCAGCAACTAGGAGCAGTGAGCTACCCTTTGTCATGTGTGCTCAAGATCGAATTCAGCTCTACCTGGACTCTCTATGTACTTGTGGGGAATGAATGAATAAAAAAACATTTACTATGTGCTTACTACGTGTAAAGTACTGTGCTAAATGCTGAATATATAAATAGAAAAGTGAACTGTTCCTCTTTTCAAGGAGTTCCCATTCCAATGGGGTAGGCAATACAGGTGGAAGTTTTCAGTTTCAAATAAGACTAAGAGGTCCTACAGTTCTTAGGGCACAGCAGAAAAACAGATGATAATGTCTTTTCCTTCATGTTTTTTCCCCCGCTAATGAAATCATATCAGGTTTCTAGTGGTGAGCTACCTGATAATGCCAAGGACTTTTCTGAGTCTTCAACAGATGCATCTGTAGAACTTCTTTTGTTTTTCCATTAAATTCCAATAAATTTATTTTCAATAATTTTAAGTGAAACATTAATTTTTGGGTGGGGAACAATTTAGAACTAGAGAGGACATTAGAAGTTATCTCTCATTCTGCAGATGAGGAAACACAGGGCCAGACAGTTTAAGTGATTTGCCCAAGGTAGTAAGTGTCAAAACTGAGACTTGAATTCAGCGCTTCTTACTCCAGATCACTCTTTCTTTCCACTGTATTGTGCTACCTTCATCCCATTCCTTTTACATGTGTAAAAACTAAGGCCCAGAGAGGGAAAGCGCTTTGCCAAGAGTCTCGTAGATTTTAAACAGAATAAGTAGAGTTTGAACCTGGATTATCTGACTCCAGTTCTTTTTCATTTATCCCAATAAAGAGGACCCCACCAAAGAGGATAAGAACCACCACAAGTTTGTTTTGATTCTGATCCAATGCTAGCAGTAGTTTTTCACCATTATCTTCTAGCTGCAGATGTTCATGCTCTTAAAATTATCTAATTCCCTTTTTAAAACTTTTTCAACTATAAAAGTCTCTATTCTTGTTTCTAGACATTATAGGATTGATAAAATTGGGAGAAAGCCTTTATTCCTGAGCAAATGTTATGAAACTTACAAAGAGAGTTCTGAGTCCAGTATGAAATGCATTCCTCATAATTTAAATATTTTCCATAACTTTTCAATTTTGTATGTATTTAATGAATGTTATATATAGAAAGTTTTTCATATACTTTAACAACTTCATGGTTTTCATAGCTTTCTCTTTCCAGTGGAGGTTTCAGAGCATCTATTACATCCATTATAACATAGCTCCTTTTCATCACGATTTAATGTAAACACCACCGTTTAAGCTTTGCTATGGTTTATTCACTTTAATCATCAGTGAATACAATGTTAGTTTTCCATCATTAATCAAATTTTGATATCCAATTTGTACATTTATACATTTAACCATTTATTTAGAAAATAATTAGACCAAAGAATTGAAAAAATCATCTACAGAAAGAAAGAAAATCTTTCATTCAGATGAGGATTTTTGGAAAATTCACTTAAGTGGTTTCACAAGCAAGATCAACCAAATGGGTTTCATTAAAGTTATTTTTTGCTGAGCATATCACATGCAACTTTTTAATGTATTTATTTTCAAGAAAGCATTGGTAGAATGTTGTTGCAATTTTAATAACTTCATTTTCTTATATCCTGTGGTTATTTTTCTGTGTTGTTGGGATTTCAGAGGGAAAAAAGTTTTTAGTCTATAAATTTGATGATATAAATAACTGATGTTTAAAGAAAGATGCATTGAAATTATTTTCTTATTATTGTTTATCTAAAAAAAGATCTTACAGCTTTTTACTTCTCTCCATTAAAATCCATTATACCTCACAACATAGTTGCTTGGATACTTTGGTTTTTTGAGTAGTACACAAGAGTTATGAGGTCAGTGGGGTCATGGGTTTGACTTCCTTTTAGGTTTTGGCTATTTAGCTTGATGTGCAACGTGCTGGAAAAATTATATAGCCTAAGACTGCATTTCTATCACATCAGCCATCTTGCTTACTATTAATCACAGTATATATGGGTTCAATTAACCAATTTAATTAAGTCTCTACAATATACCAGGTACTTTATAAGATGTTGGAGATTGTTGTTTGGTTGATTCAGTCATATGTGACTTTTCATTAGAAGTCATTTGGGTTTTTCTTGGCAAAGATACTGGAGTGATTTGCCATTTCCTTCTCCAGCTCATTTTACAGATGAGGAAGCTGATACAAATAGGGTTAAGTTATTAACCCAAGGTCACACAGCTACTAAGTGTCTGAGGTCAGATTTGAACTCAGAAGATGAATCTTCCTGACTCCAGGTCACTGTGCCACTTATAACCACTCCAGGTGTTGGAGATACAGATACAAAAATGAGACAGCCTCTACCTTTAAGGATCTGATTTGTCATTCTAGAGCATATAGCATTTGTGTCAAACTGAAAAGAAATAGGTCCTGGCAGGCTGCATCTTGACTTAGACAATCACACTTTCACATCATCTATATTTTATTGTATCTTTACTTATTTTGTTGAACATTTCCCAATTACATTCTAATGTGGCTGCACTGGAAGCGTTGCCTTCACATGACTATAAGTTTGACATCCCTGTCATAAAGCATGCACACACATAAGTAAATACAGCAAGAGGTTAAAACATACATGTTAGGAAAGGACTAACAAAAACCTAAGGAGATCCAGAAAGATCTCTTTAAGAAAATGGCACTTGAAATAAGCACTGAAGGAGTTAGGTGGATCCAAAGGGGAGGATAATGAGGATTAGCTTCCCAGGCATAGAGGCCCATGGTGGTACCAAAGGCACTGAAACAGGTGTTATGTCACATAAGGGGGAAAGCATTCAGCCCATCCTGGCTAGAATATAGGGAGCATGAGAAGAAATGTATAATCAGCCTAGAAAGATTGTCTGGAACCAGACTATGAATGGTTTTAAATGCCGAATAGAAAAAGTTTGCATTTTAAGCCAGTCGTAATGGGGTTCTACTAAAGCTTCCTGAGCTGAACAGTGAAATAATTAAAATTATGCTTTAGGAATGTTATTTTATCAGTTATGTATAGGATAGATTGGAAAGGGGGAAGATGAGGAGGCTGTTGTAGACATTCAGGTGAGAGATGGCAAGGGCCCAAATTAGGTTGGTTTCAGTATGAATAGAAAAAAGGGACAGGTGGGATAGATGTTGATGTGGGGACCCCACAAGACTTGGCAACTAATTAGGGAAGGGAGATGTAGGAGAATGAGAAATTAATGACGGCTAGGTTGCATGCCTAAGTGACTAAAAGAATAGTAGTGAGGGAAAAAATAATGGGATTGGAACACACATGTATACATATATACCACATATATTTAAATATGCACATGTATGGATGATACACATCTATTTAAAAATAATATGTAACTGTCACAAGGTAAAAGCAAACAGTACAACAAATTGGAAAGCCTATATATTTGGACTTTGTTCCCAGTCACAGAAAATACTTCTGTGAAAACAATAAAGCCTTCCCTTTGCTTCAGATTCCTTGTGTTACCCACTTTCACAGAACAGCTATTGCGTCTAGTTCAAATCAGTTAATTGGAGCTCCACCTAAAATAATTCTCCTATTCCTCTCAGGTTTGCACTTCTGAACCTTTCTCCCAGCAAGGCAGCAAGATAGATTTAGAAGTAGATTTAGGTTGTATCTACGTGGACCAGTGAATGAAATATTTTAGTCAAAAATATGCATTTTTTATACTTCTTGGCATAACAGTGAAACAATTTTCTTCCCCCTGGGGAAAATTAATAGTTTTGTAAGTAAATCCAGGCCCTTGCTGAAAAAACGTGTAATATACTGATCCCTACATATGACTGTGATGTTAATATGGTGTAGAACAGGCCAGTACAACCTGAGGCACACCAAAGGATTTTGGGCAGCCCAAAAAAAATATATGAAAAATGTAGGAATCCTCTACATTTTTTGAGGACCACCAGAAATCCTTTTGCATACCATAAATGGCCCTCGGGCTGTAAGTGGCCTGTCGGCTGTAGCTTTTGCAGGACTGGTGTAGAACCTGGGAATTTTGTTTCTAGGCACTGACAAGAAGTCTTCCCAAGTTGGTATGAGCTGCCAGAGCTTTTTATAGTCCACTAGTATAGCCTTTAAGAATCTGGGGGCATTGGGGTGGCTAGGCCTTAGAGTCAGGAGGACTTGAGTTCAAATTCGACCTCAGACACTTAACACTTACTAGCCATGTGACCTTGGGCTTAACCCCAATTGCCCCACCTTCCTCCCTCCAAAAAAAAAATAATCTGGGGCACAACAGTCTCATGCTTTCTAGCTCCCCTTTCTCTATTGTTTTTCCTCATAATTAAACTCCTTGAGAGCAAGAACTAAATTGTTTGCTTATCTTGGTATCACCAGCAATTAGAACAATATCTGGCATGTAGTGAAGGTTAATAAGCGTTCTATTTATCCATCCATCTATCCATACATTTATCTATCTCTCTCTCTTTCCATACATATATACCTGTGTGTGTGTGTGTGTGTGTGTGTGTGTGTGTGTGTGTGTGTGTGTGTGTGTGTGTAATCTCTAAGGCAGAATGCAGGATGAAAAAAAAAGAAAAAATTGTTTTTTCTAGTCTAGTTCCTACCTATGCCGATTATCTTCTAAAGTGATCCAACTGGGTTGTGTGCTATTGCACTATTTTCAGAGTTCTTCTCTCAACTTTTTGCAGAGCACATTTATTTATTCAGAGATACTTAGTTCATTCATGGTTTTTGTTGTTGTTTGTTATTTAAGTAACTTCTCCACAACAGTGTTAAAAAAAGAGTGCTAACCTGGGGCCAACTTCTGTGGTCACTGGAGTTTGTCTATAGAGCATCCTCCTATAGCCTCTGGGAGCTTTAACCCTACAGGTATAGCATGGCTACATGGCCCCACCCCACCCCACGCCATGGTAGTCCCCACTCACCTCTATTCCCAAAGCTTTGGGCTTTTCCAGCTTTGGGTGTGCTTTTACACTCTACTGCTATCAAAACTTAAATATCGTATGTCTCATTCTGCGTCTTCTCTCAGGTAACTGTCACATTGAAAAAATAAGGTGAAAGCAGCATGATGGCAGGAAAGAGCATTGGATCTGGTAACCTTGGTTCAATTCTCTACCCTGTTTCTTGCTACCTTTTTAACTTGGTCAGCTTCATTTTCCTCACATAGACCATTGAGGGGGTTGCATTAGATTATTTCTGAGGCCCTTCCAACTCTAAAGTTATGATCTTGAGCATTACTCTAATTTAACATGTCATATTTGTAAAGGGGAGAGTTCCTTAACTCAAGCAATTAGTCCAGCTATGGAGCTATTTTTGGAAAGTGAGCCCTCTTTGCATTACTCATCAAATGCCTCATGGGTATCCATCTATCCTCCCTGCTTGTGAAGTCATTATGGCATCCTGCCTTCCTAGCTCTTAACTAAGAGGGGAACTGCTTTTTAAGCTGTGTTATGCCATAAAAATTAAAATACTCCAAGGGATCTCTCATGACTGTCTTATTTAAATTGAAATTGTCTATTTGCCCTAGCACCTAGCACGGTGCTCAGTACTAAATAAATGTTTGTTGTGTTATATTTGTTGTTATAACCAGATTATTTGGAGTTTCTGGTAGTTGACAAGTCATTTCACCCATTAATATGTGAGGCAAATTTGGAGATGAGAAGTATCAGAATCTAAGGACATATGCATTAGACTAGAGGTCAGGACATCAGCCCTATAATGGGCACATTGTACCTTGAGTGAGCCTGTCAATTGCTTTGTATTGCAGTGTCATAATTAAATAATAACTTACTTTTTACAGGCCTTTAAAGTTCATAAGTTTTCCTCACAACAATTCTGGGATGTAGGTTGTGGTGTTGTTATTTTTGTCATTTAGTCATTCAGATGTATAGCTTACCAGGCCCATCATATTTGTTGCTTCCATGACATTATACAGCTCATCCTCTCCTGTCCCTTTCTCTTTTTCCTTTAATCTTCCCCAACATCAGGGTCTTTTCCATTGAGTCTTGTCTTCTCATTCATTATGTGGCCAAAGTATTTAAGCTTCAGCTTCAGTATTTGACCTTCCAGTGAATAACCTGAATTAATTTCTTTAAGTATTCACCAACTTGACCTCCTTGCCATCTAAGGGACTCTAAATCAGAGTCTTCTCCAGCACCACAATTTAAAAGCATCAATTCTGTGCTGCTCAGCTTTCCTTATAGTCCAACTCTCATAGCCATACACTACTGGAAAAAACATAGCTTTGACTATGTGGACCTTTGTCAGTGAGGTGCTATCTCTGCTTTTTAGTATGCTGTCCAGGTTCGCCATAACGTTCCTTCCAAGGAGCAAGCAGTTTTTAATTTCATGTCTACAATCACCATGTGCAGCGGTCTTTGAACCCAGGAATATAAAATCTGACACTGCATCCATTTCTTCTCCCTCTGTTTGCCAGGATCTTAGTTGTTTGTTGTTGTTGTTATTGTTGTTGTTTTTTTAATGTTAAGCTTCAAGCCAACTTTTACACTCTCCCTTTTCCCTCCCATCAAGAGGCATCTTAATTCTTCGCTTTCTGCCATCGGAGTCATATAATCTGCATATCTGAGACTTTGGGTATTTCTCTTGGCAACTTTTATGCCATCTTTTGATTCATCCTGGCTGGCATTCCATATGATATACTCTGCATATAAGTTGTGAGATCGACGGGTTGTGTAAGAATTATTACCTTGAGATAATAAGACTTCAATGGAGCAGGACAATATAGGACCAAAAGAAAATGCTTTTCCTACTCTAGCTTCTACCTGAGTAGATCACCTTCTGTAGTGACTTGATTTTGCACTGTTTCCAGAGCTCTTCTCACAGCTGTTTGCAGAGCACATTTATTCATTCAGGGTTATAAGGACTCCTAAATTCATGCAATCATTTTAAGTCCCCCTTTCTCCATAATAGTGTTTAAGAGTGCCAGCCCTGGGACAAGTTATTAAGTCTTTGAAATTTGTCTGTAGATAAGAAAAATGAGTCTTTGTGAGGTTAAGTGATTTGCCCATGGTCTCATAGCC
Organism: Gymnobelideus leadbeateri; assembly: GCA_011680675.1. Classification (NCBI taxonomy): domain Eukaryota; kingdom Metazoa; phylum Chordata; class Mammalia; order Diprotodontia; family Petauridae; genus Gymnobelideus; species Gymnobelideus leadbeateri. The sequence continues at coordinate 34,366 of WOXC01003417.1, forward strand.
AGTAAATAGCATGACTTGGGTTTGTACCCAGGTCTCTTGAGTCCAAGCCCCTTGCTGTTTCCAGTATGCCACAAATGAGCCACCGAAAGGAACATGACAGTCCCTCTTTCCTTTCCACCTCCCTTCTGATAAGGATGTTGTGAATCCAAATGAGATGCATGGATGCCAAATAATTGGAACCCTTCTGACTAGATTGAAGGTTGTCTTTCCTATTGTCTCCAACACGCTCAAGCAAAGACTGTAGCTTAAGCATGCACTTCTTTAAGGCCTTTGTAAGACACTGCTAATGGCAATATACTTGAACTACACTGACTTCTATATTTGACAAAAACACCAATTTTCATGCTGACATTGCTGTTTTTCTTGGAGCTGGAAAGTCCTTTCTGAGTAGGAATGGTGGATAGCATTGTAATTCTAATTTGGTACAGCAGCAGTACAATGGAGGGTGTTTATGTTGGATCTGGTCCTGCAGCTGACATTCTGGCATGCTAGCTCCTGTCACAGAGGCAGATTGCATAAGGAGGCCCATTTGGAGTGAATAGTTTCACATTTTTGGTTTAATAGGACTTCTGCCCCATAAAGGAGTTCCACTCAGTTCTGTAGTCTCCGAATTCCATCCTGCCTACATGAATACTCAGAAAGATGAAAATGTGAACTCCACTTTTACATTTTTTCCATGATTTGAGTGATTATTTTAGCCTAATGACATTCATATTAAATATGGTATGCAAGTTAGACTTTTCAGATAATTTGTGCTTTCTCAGGGCAAACCAAAGCATAATTCATGAATTTACTAATTTGTTGGGTGATCCAGAAAAAATCTGAAGATGAGTTAATAACTCATAAACTACTGTTTACCCAGGCTCTGGTTTATTTTAAATGATTTATAACAAATTAGATAAATTGATACTCATTGCTGTTGGTTTAATGTGAACGTAGTAATAATTTATTCTTATGGTGACTTCTGTTGATTTTAAGCATAAAACATTTAGGTTATTTCTCTTTAAGCAGAGTACTGTCACAAAAGTAAAACTATATAATGGAAAGAGCACTTAACCTTACATCAAAGAAGAGCTGAATTTGATTTTGAAATAACATTTAATAGCGATGTGATTGTGAGTAAGTCATTTAACCCCACTCAGATACAGTTTCCTCTTTTATAAAATAGATGTAATAATACATATACACGGGACTGTTCTGAAGATAACATTTTATAAACCTTAAATGTGAGTTATTCTTCTTGCTATAAGCCTTTGATTTGCACACAGAGCCTTCCCATGGACGTTGGCAAGTGTTTTGTGGGACACTTCTGTACAGTCACCCTTATAATTCTTCTTCTTTCTTGTATCTTTTCACTTACATTGTTGTAGATTTATATATATATATATATATATATATATATATATATATATATATATATATATATATGTACACACACACACACATATATATTGTTCTTTGGAGTTTGCTAATTTTGCTCAGCATCAATTCATGTGAATGGTCCTGTTTTTCTCTGAATTTCTCATATTCGTTATTTCTTACTGCAAAATAATATTAATTTTATTTTATATGATTATATCATAGGGTAATTTTTTAGTCATTATCTGATCTCAGCTGTAATCACCCATTTTGTTTCTAACACACACACATGCACACACATAAACATGTGCGCACACAAACATGAACATACTGCTATAAATATCTTGGTATATATTAGACCTATAGTGAGATCTCTGGGTCAAAGGACAAGTTAAGTCAAAGGACAGTTGACATTTTTTTTCATTATTCCAAATTATTACTCAATTTGGCTCATTTGACCTCATTTTGTCCCCATTTAGGATCAAAATAGATTCCACAGTGTTTTGCCATTTCCTTTTCCAGCTCATTTTATAGATAAGGAAACTGAAGCAAACAGGATTAAGGGACATGCCCAGGGTCACACAGCAAGTAAGTGTCTGAGGCCAGATTTGAACTCAGGAAGGCAGGTCTTCCTAACCCTAGGCTGTACTCCCTAGCCACACTCCAAATTGTTTCTGGCATACTAATTGACTTTTGAATACTTCACAACTCTGAGGGGCATCAGTGTTCCTATATTCCTACAACCTAACATTAATTGTTGATATATTTCATTATCTTTACCAATATGGTTAATGTGAAGTAAAATTTCAGAATTGTTTTAATTTTGCATTTTTTCAAGTACCAATTTATATCTTGAAATTCTTTTGAAAACTGTTCATGTGTTTTGATTACTCATCTATCATCTTGGTGTTTACATATTGCTAGAAATTCCCTATTATCTTGTGTATCGCATTATAAGGGTTAGTGATCATTATACACATTTTCATTCTCACTGATGAGTGCTCCTCCCAACCCCCAGCATCTCCTGGCTGTGGGCAATCCTTTATAGGAGTACAGCTGAGAGGCCATGAGGGCGTCTAATATTGCCTTTAAACTCCCATTCTGGTGTGTACTCATGTTAATTGCTTTTGGTTGGTGCCCCATTATCATGGAACCAATTAGCATCAATTAACTTCTTCAAAGTTGCTACTGAGAAGATACAGTAAGAACATAATTACAAACATTGCTCCCATTCAGCAGCTAAGGGCACAAATTCTCTATACTACTTCACCACTGGAGAACATGGTCTCAGACTCAAAATAGTTTCCATGTAACCTTTTCCCATCAAGTTCACTTCTGAATATGATGTAGACAGTGGATAAATCACTGTTGCTCTCTCTTATATTTATGGTCAAGCAGGTCAACTCAGACTTCTTTTCTTACTGGGCTTGGCTTTCCACAGAATCCATCATGGACTCTAGCTCCCAGATTTGTCATATGGTCATAGGTTACTCTAATACTCTTTCACCTAAGAACAAGAAAAAAAAAAAAAAAGAGGCTTGTGTTCATGGTTTCATGTGGCCCCTGGTGGGGAGGTTAAAACCCAAGGCCTCTGTGTGCACCCTAAGGCTTACAGCATGTCTTCCCTCAATTACAGCCAGGGCAGGAAAAAGGACAGATCTTTCAGTTAAGACCTGGTATAAGTATTCTTAGTTTTGTCTCAGCAATGAATAAAGAGGCTCCTTTTTCATGTGTTAAGCATATTGGATATAAAAAATACCTGTTTGTGCTCTGGAGTTCATGTGGAGATAATCAGCAGATAATATTGTGTATGTTCATAAGGGCTGAACTCATTGGCCTTAAATATCAGACTTTTATTGATGAAATTTGGTGCAAATAAATGTGTTCCCACATTATAACTTAATTGATTTTTTTTTTTTGCTTTTTGGAGGGAAGAGTAGTTGGTGTTAAATGACTTTCCCAAGGTAACATGGCTAGTAAGTGTTAAGTGTCTGAGGCCAGATTTGAACTCAGATCTTCCTGACTCCAGGGTCAGTGCTCTATTTACTGCACCACCTAACCACCCCTAACTTCATTGATTTTATTTATGCAAAAGCTTTTTAATTATATGCAAGATTATTTATCTTTTTATAACCTCTTATCTCCTTGCTGGGTTGAGAACTCACTCCTCCTCTTCTTCACTGCCCCCCCCCCACTCCATAGTTGGGAAATGTGTCTCATCATTAGTTTTTAATATTTTGGTCATATAAACTTTTTATATTCAGGTCACATATGTATGTTGAGCCTTTTGTTGTATATGGTGTATGATGCTATCTAAACCTAATTTCTGTGAAGCCGCTTTTCCATTTCCCAAAAAGTCCTTCATTTACATTCAGAGTTTACTAAACATTGGACTATTGTATTCAATTGCTTCTGTTTATTACTTGCCTGATATGTTTTACCGATCTCTTTTTCTGTTTCTTAACCAATCAATCATTTTGCTACTGCTACATAAAGTTTGGGGTCTGGTAATGCTATTTCCACTTCATTAGTCCTTTTATTCATTTCCTTTAAGATTCCAGACTTTTAGGGGTGGCTAGGTAGCATAGTGTATAGAGCACCAGCCCTGGAGTCAGGAGGAGCTGAGTTTGGACCTGCCCTCAGACACTTAACACTTGCTAGCCATGTGACCTTGGGCAAGTCACTTAACTCCAATTGCCCTGCCCTCCTCCTTTAAAAAAGAAAAAAAAAAGATTCCAGACTTTTGTCCCTTCAAATGAATTGTGTTATTGCTTTATCTAATTCTATAAAATGCTCCATTGGTAATTCGATTGGCATAGCATTAAATCTATAAATGAAGTCGTTAGTATCTTCCTTTGATTCTGTATGGTTCACTCATTCCCCCTCAACTCCACCCCCTTCTCCTCCACTTGTAAAAAGCTTTTTCTTGACTCTTTTCTGTGAGATAATTTACCCCATTCTACCTCTCCCTTTCTTTTTCTCCCAGCATATTTCTCTCTCATCACTTAATTTTATTTTTTAGGTATCATCCCTCATATTCTACTCAAACATGTGACCTCTGTTTATATATACTCCTTCTAACTAACCTAATAACAAGAAAGGTCATGTGAGTCACAAATAGAATTTTCCCATGTAGGAATGTAAACAGTATAAATAAGTTTAAACTTATTAAGTCCCTGATGATTTCCCTTTCTTGTTTACCTTTTTATGCTTCTCTTGAGTCTTATATTTCAAAGTCAAATTTTCTATTCAGCTCTGGTCTTTTCATCATGAATGCTTGAAAGACCTCTATCTCATTGAATTTCTGTTTTTTTTTTTTTTTTCCCTGAAGGATTGCACTGTTTTGCTGGGTAGGTGATTCTTTGTTGTAATCCTAGCTCCTTTGCCTTCCAGAATATCATATTCCAAGCCCTCCAATCCTTTAGAGTAGAAACTGCTAAATCTTGTGTTACCCTGAATCTGGCTTCACAATACTTGAATTGTTTCTTTCTGGCTACTTGCAATATTTTCTCCTTGACCTGGGAACTCTGAAATTTGGCCATGATATTCCTGGCAGTTTTCATTTTGAGATCTCTTTGGTGGATTCCTTAAATTTCTATGTTACCCTCTGATTCTAGAATATCAGGGCAGTTTTCCTTGATAATTTCTTGAAAAATGATGTCTGGGCTTTTTTTTTTTTTTATCATGACTTTCAGGTAGTCTAATAATTTTTAAATTCTCTCTCCTGAATCTGTTTTCCAGGTTAGTTGTTTTTTTTTTCCAGTGAAATACTTCATATTATCTTCTTTTTTCATTTCTTTGGATTTGTTTTCTTGTTTCTTAATTTCTCATAAAGCCATTAGCTTCCATTTGCTTCATTCTAATTTTTAAGGATTTTTTTTCTTCCGTGAGCTTTTGGACCTCTTTTTCCATTTGGTCAGTTCTCCTTTTTAAAGGCAGAACTTGTCCTCAGTGTTTTTTTGGACCTCTTTTACCACTTGGCAAGTCTGTTTTTAAGGAGTTAGTGTCTTTAGCATTTATTTGGTTCTCCTTTACTGAGCTGTTGACTCTTTTCTCATGATTTTCTTGCATCACTCTCACTTCTCTTTTCAATTTTTCCTCCACCTCTTTTATTTGATTTGCAAAATTCTTTTTGAGCTCTTTTGTGGCCTGAGACCAATTCACATTTTTCTTAGAGGCTTTGGATATAGGAGCTTTGAGTTTGTTGTCTTCTTCTGAGTATGTATTTTGATCTTCCTTGTCACCACAGTAACTTTTTTACAGTTAGAGTTTTTCCCACTGTTGACTTTTAAGAATTTTTTAAAGTAGGGCTTTGCTTCCAGGGTGGAGGGTGCACTGTCCCAAATTGAACAGTTTTGTCCTGCTGTTTTAAGAGATACTTCTAGGGACAGATAAGTTTTCAGATCTCTTAAGGTGATAAGATCTAAGGAGAGGTGTTTACTTCTCTCTTGGCCTGTACTCTGGCCTATGAGTGACCACAGTCATTCTTTTCTGCCCTGGAACTATGAGTAAGGACCCACCCTACTATGGCCACAATCTATGCTATGCCAGTGCTCCTCACCCTGAGACTGCCACCTAGGGCTGTGATCCAGATCCAAGTATGGGTATAGCAACAGAGTCCTGCCTCAGTGCTAGCAAAGCAATGCCTGTGATCTCCTTCTGAAGAGTTGTTGGGGGGCGGTTAGGTGGCATAGTGAATAGAGCACTGGCCCTGGAGTCAGGAGAAACTGAGTTCAAATCTGGCCTCAGACACTTGACACAAAAACTAGCTTGTGACCTTGGGCGAGTCACTCAACCCCAATTGCCCTCCAAAAAGCAAAAAAAAAAAAGTTGTTAGACCCCTTTACCATATGTGAGCTAAGAGCTCTGGAAGCAGCCACTACTACTACTAATTCAGTTACTCTCAAGGCCTGTTTCTAGTTTGCTTGGGCCAGATCTGTGCTTGAACAGCCTGTGCTTGGACTGAGATTCACTCTCACCCAACTGTGACAGGCCTTTCTTGCTGTCACCTATGGGCTGACAATTCTGGAAACCACCACTCCTGCCACTAGTTCAGTCATCCAGAGGTCTGCTCCTATTTTTCGGGATGCATGGCCTGTCCTGGACTGTCTCTTTCACCCTGATGCAACAGACCTTTCCTGCTGACCTTCCAAGTTGTCTTGAGTTGGAAATTTGTTTCACTCTGGTTTTTCTGTGCATCCTGCTTCTCTAGAATTTGTTTAGAGTCATTTTTTAAAGATTTTTGGAAGGGTTTGAGGGAGAGCTCAGGCAAGTCCCTACCTTTACTCTGCCATCTTGGCTCTACCTCTGCCCATTTGTTTCTGTAAAAAGTGTTTTGTAATTGTATTTATAAAAATCTTGTGTGTGTCTTGGCAAGTTAACTCCCAGGTATGTTTCACATTTTATAGTTATTTGAATAGAATTTCTTACTGGTTTTTGTAAATACTGATGGGTTTTGTGGATTTATTTTGTATTCAATTACTTTTTCTGAAGCTACTAAACATATCATTTAGTTTCTTCATTCATTGTCTGGGGTTTTCTAAGTACAGAATCATATCATCTACAAATAGGCCTAATTTTGCCTCTTCTGTACTGATACCTTGAATTTTATCCTCTTGTCTTTTCTATTACTATGGATAACATTTCTAGCCCATTATCAAGTGATGAATGGGAAGAAGAAGCATCCTGGCTTTACCTCTGTTTGTTTATTGTAGCACTGATGTTTCTCCATTGCAAATATTGCTTCTTCTTGGTTTGAAATATATGTTTTAGATCATGTTTTTAAATGGCCTTTTCTTGACTTTTCTTTTTAGGTTTTTAATATAGGTGAGTGCTATATTTTTTCAAAAGCTTTTTTTTCTGAATCCATTGAAATAATGTTGGCTTTATTAATTTTGATGTTTATATGATTTATATGATACAAATTTCTTTCCTAATGTTAACCTATCCTTGCATCCCTGATATTAATCCAACTTAGAAACAATGATTTTTAAATTAATTAATTAATTAATTAACTTTTAGTTTACAATGCTCAGTTCTACAATCCCTTGAGTTCCAAATTTTCTCCCTTTCCCTCTCCTCCCTCCTCCTCCCTCTCCCCACAATGCAGCATGCAATCCAATATAGATTCTATAAATACCTTCACATTAAACATTAGTCAAATTGTAAAGAAGGATTACAACCAATGGAATGAACAATGAGAAAGAAGAAACAAAATAAAACAAAAAAGAGAGAGAGCAAGTAGTTTGCTTCAATCTGCATTCAGACTCTGTAATTCTTTCTCTGTATGAGCATAGCCCTTTCCATCATGAGTCTTTTGGAGTTGTCTTATAGCCTTGCATTTCAGAGAGGAGCCCAGTCTATCAGAATTAGTCATCATAGACTCACTGTGTCTGTAATTGTGTACAAAGTTCTCCTGGATCTGCTCTTCTCATTCAGCCTCAGTTTATATAAGTATCTCCAGGTTATTATGAAGTCCATCTGCTTCTCATTTCTTATAGCACAATAGTATTCCATTACATCATATACCACAGCTTGTTTAGCCATTCCCCAATTGATGGGCATCCCCTTGATTTCCAATTCTTTGCCACCACAAAAAGAGTTGCTATAAATATTTTTGTACATATGGGTCCTCTTCCCACTTCTATGATCTCTTTGGGATACAGCCCTAGAAGTGGTATTGCTGGGTCAAAGGGTATGCACATTTTTATATCCCTTTGGGTGTAGTTCCAAACAGTGAATTATTTCCTGAATATATTGCTGTTGTCTTACTGGAAAGATTTTATATTGAAATTTTGCATCTCTCCTTTGTTTCTTCCTGATTCAGGCATCAGGACCATATTTGTTTTTAAAAAAAGAATTTAATGGGTGCTTCTGTAACTATTTTTAAGCAGCAAGAAACAGTGTAGAATAATAGATAGAGTTGGCTTCAGGAAAACCTAGATATGTGACTCACCTCTGAGACATATATTTATGACAATGGACAAGTCATTTAATTTAATATGATAGATGCTAAGATCATTGATATAGAGGTAGAACGGACTTTGTAGGCCATCTCTAATCTAAACTGTTCCCTTTACAGAGATGAAAACTATGTTCTGATGGTTAATTAACTTGCTTACATTTCCTACAGAGATGGTAAATGGAAAAGTCTGAATTTGAACACAGGATGATTTCCAATCCAAAAGTGCACAAAATGTGCCAGTATGCATTGCGGAAAGGAGTTTCCTCCCTAAGAGTTCTCTACAATAAACAATAATGAAATAATAAGTCCTTCTCGTAACATCATTCCCCTCTGCCCCCCAAACACACTGAAAAATAAATGGTGACATGGATGTTAAATGTGCATTAAATGTTTGATAAAATTTACTTGTAAATCTATCATCTCCTGGAAAAACACCCCCACCCCCGCCACCTTACACACACGTACATACTTTGTGAGTTTGTTTGCAACCTGTGCATTTCCTTTTTATGAAATTGGATTGTTTAAAATATTTGTTTCTTGTTTTGTTTTTAAAATATTTTATAGATTCTTAACTGCTTCCTCTGAATTCCTTGTTTTGTTGTCATATAATCTTATGTAATAGTTTCTGATATTTTCTTTGTTGCCTCTCTGCTTATTATAAACTCATCTTGTTTATTTTGGCAAACTGTTTTTCCTCTCCTTGATCATTAGGTAATAACTTATTGAATTTGTTATTTTTGAAAATAATTCTTGGTTATGTTATTTTGTTGTTTTTTTATATATCCATTTTTTCCCTCTGACATTCAAGATTTGTTTTTTGGTGGGGTACTTCTTTTAGGATTCTTAGCTTGTTTATTTTCTCATCGTTTTGATTGAATTCTCAGTTCTACCATCCTCTTTCTCTGCTTTGTTAATATAAACTTTCAGAAATATTTTTTCCCTTTGAGAATTGTTCTGACTCTATCAGATAAGTAGAATAATGTTCTATTCTTCACCACCCCCAAAATCAAGGAGAGAAACTGAATACTTTTAATGTCTCTTCTTTCAAAACTTGACCAACTATTTTTTGGGCTCTTGGTCCCACCTTCTACCCTCTCCACCATAGAAGAGTGCCCTCTATTATCCCATCACACATACCACTGATTTATTAATGAGGGAATGAGAATTCACTATTTCTTTCTGGTCTTCTCATTCTTTCCTGCTATGTGTATCTTTGTTCCTTCGGTTCATTATTCATTAATGCTCTTCATTCGCAAAGTTGTAATTTCAAGGGGGCTTAGAAAATTAGTTTAATGCTTTTTAACTTCCTTGGAGAATTTTCATTGTTTCCCTTGTTGCAAAGCATTCATTAAGTGAGATGGTGTTTTCCCTCAAATTTTATTAATTTCTCCTCTGAATTGAGCTTTTATCTCTCTTTATCGGTTGCTCTTCTGATTTTTACTTGGGTCCTTGCTGTCCTTGTAGAAACCTAGTGGGGGTTCCTGGATAGCCCAGAGAGAATCTTACCCGAGATCATCTCTGTAAGAGTGGAGGATTGGGGGAAGTGGGGGTTCTCAAAGTGAATAGGCAGACAGAAAGGAAAAGAAATTATATTAGTGTCTTGAGGAATACTGCTCGGGCTAGTTGCAGCTGCAGCTTCCTAGTGTATAGATTTTGGGTTTTTTGTTTGTTTTTGGTTTTGGTTTTTTGGGGTTGTTTTTTTTTTTAGTTTTAGGTTCTCAGAGACTATGTAACCAATCAGTAATCTTCCACTGCATTTCCAAATGGGGGAAGTTTGAGGGCCCTGTCATCAGAGGAGGTGTTAAATGTCATGTTTGTTCCTGTGGGAAAATGTATTTCTTCGTTTTTAGTCTTATTAGAGTATATTTCCTGCTGGCAGGAAATCTCTAAAATGGTTAGGGACTTCTTCGGGACAGAATCAGGGTCAAAACCCAACTCAACCCAAAAGCTCTGTTCCCTTCATATTAAAGATTTCTATAGTCACGTGAAAAAATGTTTTAAATCACTATTAATTAGAGAAATGCAAATCAAAACAACTCAGAGGAACCACATCTCACCTGCCAGATTGGTTAACATAACAAAAGAGAAAAATTATAACTGCTTTAGAAGATGTGGGAAAATTAGAATACTCCTGCATTGTTGGAGTCATGAACTGATCCAACCATTCTGGGGAGCAATTTGGAACTATGTCCAAAGGGCAATAAAAATGTGCATACCCTTTGTATCCCAAAGAGATTATACAAGTTGGAAAAGGACCCACATATACAAAAATATTTATAGCAGCTCTTTTTGTGGTGGCAAAGAATTGGAAATCAAGGGGATGCCCATCAATTGGGGAATGACTGAACAAGTTGTGGTTTATCAATGTGATGGAATACTATTGTGCTATAAGAAATGGGGAGCAGACAGACACAAATAATATCCTGGAGATACTTACATGAACTGGTGCTGAGTGAGGGGAGCAGAACCAGGAGAGCATTGTACACACAATTACTGACACATTATATCTGTGATGACTAACCTTGATAGACTGGGCTCCTCTCAGCAATGCAAGGCTGTAAGACAACTCCAAAAGACTCATGATGGAAAGGGCTGTCCACATACAGAAAAAAATTATGGAGTCTGGATGCAGACTGAAGCAAACTACTTGCTCTTCCTCTTTTTTTGTTTTATTTTGTTCCTTCTTAATCGTTTTTCATTCCATTGGTTATAATCCTTCTTTAAATTTTGACTAATATTTAATGTGAAGGTATTTATAGAACCTGTATTGGATTGCATGTCACTACAGGGGTGGGGGGAGAGGAAAGAGAGAGGGAGAACATTTGTAACTCAAAAACTTGTGGAACTGAAAGTCATAAACTGAAAGTTAATAAGTAACTAAATTTAAATTTTTAAAATAAAGGCAGTAATCTTTTCCCACCAAAAAAAAGGAAAGAAAAGACCTTTGGTGACATACATCCAGTGATATGCTCAAAATAACTGATTGACAAAATTTTAGTGTGAGTTGTTAACACCTTACAAATCAGCAAATACTACAAATCAAGGCCTGATTTATTGTTTTGTTGATTGTCTATATTTAAGAAAATGATGGAGAAAGTGTTAATAATGCAGATTAAAGTTAAAAGTACATTGTTCATACATATTTTTGGAAAGCCAATTGTAAAATATTTATCACCACACCCCTGCATATCTCTATTGTATGCCTTGCTTGATATCAATAATCAAAGGGTAATAGAACAAAATCATCTTTGTTCTCATACCTTGCAGGAAATCTTGTATGATTTAGAAATATATGTGAGACGTTTTGTTAGAAGAGAACCTTTAAAGTGGTATTTTCTTCTACCGAGTCACATTTTTATAGTCAATAAACCATACAGTAATAGTTTGTACATTCTACCTCTTTTAGTCAATACTTTGTTTAAAATATGGTCAGTTGAAGAAAATTGTTTGCAAATGGCTATTTTCATATTATTACTTTAGAGATACTCTTGGTTCATGTGTAGATTAAATAACCTATATTATAATTTTACAAGTGGAGAAGTAGAGATCATTAACTATTGATAATATTTCAGTTCTTTTTTTTTTTTTGAATAATAAAGCCTTATATTTTTCCTTTGCTTTTGGGACTTTCCAATCCTAAAAAACCTTGAGACTCAATCCTTTAATAATTTCAAAATTATGTAACCTCCAGAATGGACCTCCTCTGATTGTACTTGGTCTAGTCTAGCTTTTTTTCCTATACCTATTTTCTTTGGTGCATTTTATACTTTTTCATGCCACTCATTCAAAGATTGTGAAACTAGAATTGAAATCGTTGGTATCACTTTCATTGATAGTGAAAAAGGTTTTTTGTGGGAAAAAAATTGTGCAGATCTTTTCCATTTTTTCATATATTTGCTGTTCTCCTTTGAATTTTATCCTTAAGTGCCCTGGGGATGACTTTACATGGTTTGGGCCTCTTGACAAACTTTCTTTAATTTTTTTTTCTCCCCTGGTTCTTACTGTTTTATGAGGTGATACTGCTTCTAATCTTCCACCATCCTTCTTCCCTATGTTACAAATGAGCTCATATTATAAACTGGTGTAGTCCTTGGCTCTCACATCTCCCCACTTGGCTAGGACATCAAATGTTAGTTATCTGAGACATTTTTAGGCTTCTTTTTGCCCTTTATTTTCTTTTTTTTTTTTTTTTTTGAATTTAGGAAGCGTTTATTAGCTGGCCAGCGGCAGTCCTAGGAAAAGTCCAGGAGCTGCCCTGAACCCCAGTAGACACACAGTTTAAATAGTCCAAAAGCTACCATCATATCAGGGGCAGGCTGGTCGGGCAGGATATGGGGCTGGGCACTCTTAGATAATGCAGGTTGTTCAATGACCGAAGGGAGGATTCTTGGGTTTACAAGGCTTACTACTTCAGCCGGATGAGATAAGAGTGGGCTGGGGCACACTGGGTTAAAGATGTTCGATAACCTAGCGGAATGCAGGATTCTTGGGTTTGGTCTGATGAGATTAGGGTGGGCTGGGGCACACTGAGTTTCGATAACCTAGAGGAATGGAGGATTCTTGGGTGTGCAAGAATTCAGGATACAAAGATGGGCCCCTCCTAGGCCAGTGAAATGTCAAGGCATACTACTTCACTCCCCCCTGTTTTAGGTCAGACTAAGGATTCTTCCGATTCTAGGGTTTTGTAGGACATGTGGATTGCAAAAAGTTTGGTGGCCTCAAGTCTGGATTGGATAAAAGAGAGCAGGCGGTTAATCAGACAGGGGCCGATGGTCAGGGTTAGCACGACAAGAAGTAGAGGGCCAGCAAGGGCCGAGAGAAGGGTCATTAACCAGGGGGACCAGTCATCCAGGGACTGGCATCAAGAGGAGGTGGATCTGCAGGCTTGATCCTGCACGTCCAAGCGCTTACGGAGAGTGGCAAGGGATTCCCTTATAACTCCAGATCTGTTAGCATAAAAACAGGTTTCGCCCAGGGCCATGCACAGACCCCCCTGTTTTAGGAACAGGAGGTCCAACCCTCGTCGATTTTGCAGGACAACCTCTGCCAAGGAGTCCAAGGAAGATTCCAAATGGGTGACCAAGCCCTGTAGGGACCTAAGGTCTTGGTCCACCTGTTTGCTGAGGGACTGGAAATTAGTGTTGTCTTTGACCAGGGCTGCCACCCCCATGGCCGTGGAGCCTGCAATGCCTAGGCCCACCAGGAGGGGAACAAGGATAGGGGCTGCCCGTGGCTGCCTCAAAAGGTCAAAATGTTCAGATGCCCCCTCCTCAGAGTAAATGTAAACCTGGGGAAGTACATGAGCCACTACACATAGCTCGTTCGTTGCCCTTTATTTTCTTAATTGATTTAGGTCAGTTGAACATCTTCAGAAAATGGTTATAATCTATCCTTGATATCTATTCATCCACTTGCTATTTTGGGGGTTCAATGGATTGTTTAAATTGGGTAAGTTGCAGTTGTTTTAAATACATGTCATATAATTTTTCTCACTTTATTTGAAAAATAAATTTTTAATACTCATTGGAAAATTTTAAAATTAGAAGCCAAGTACAAACAACTAAATATTTCATTAGTTCCTTGGATTCTTTTTTTTCTTTTTTTTTTGGAGGGCAATTGGGGTTAAGTGACTTGCCCAAGGTCACATGGCTAGTTTTTATGTTAAGTATCTGAGGCTGGATTTGAACTCAGTTCCTCCTGACTCCAGGGTCAGTGCTCTATTCACTGCACCATCTAGCTGACCCTGGACTTTTTCTTCTAATAATTTTAAGCTATACAACAGGAGTTCAATAAATATATAATGGATGAATTTTATAATAGGACAGTTTCTTGTTTGTCTGAAGTGACTTTTAGTATCCCTGTCTCTCCTGTAAGAAGAGAAATATTATGTAATAAAAGAAAATAGAACTAGTAAATAATAGACCTGGAGTTTCAGTTCCAGCTCTTTCTTTGAGATCCTAGCTACATGATATTAGGTGAGTTGCTTTTCTTTGTCACTTTTGACTTTATTGATGTTTTGTTTTTTACACTACACACATTTACAGATTATTCCTATTTTGTGTGAGATATTTAGTAAAAAAGTAGAGTACTTAAGTAAAACTAATAATATAGTGACTTCATCTGAAAGTGCAATATTTCACATTTGTAACACCATCTTACTCGCACCCTTATTTTTTTTTTTTGCTTTTTTGGAGGGCAATTGGGGTTAAGTAACTTGCCCAAGGTCACACGGCTAGGTTTTTGTTTGTGTGTGCATTAAGTGTCTGAGGCCGGATCCGAACTCAGGTGCTTCTGACTCCAGGGCCAATGCTCTACTCACTGTGCCACCTAGCCACCCCTCGCACCCTTATTTAAAAAAAATATTAACAGAAATCTATTATATCTCCCTTCTACCCTATCCCTACCCCATTGAAAATGGAAAGAAAACAGATTTTCATGTAATATATGCATAGTCAAACAGAACAAACTGCCCCAAATTCTATACGCAAAAAAAAAAAAAATTATAGATGTCTTGTTCCACATCTTCAGTTCATTACCTCTCTGTAATAGGTAGCAGGGTTTCATCATTGGTTCACTGGAATCCCAAATGGCCATCCTATTGATCCTGGTTCTTACAGCTTTCAAAGTGTTTTGGTTTTACATTATTATTGTCATAGTAGAAATTGTTCTCATTTTTCTGCTAATTTTATTTATCAGTTTATAAAAGTCCTCAAAACTGTTCATTTTTATGTTGTTGTATGGTATAAGTTTATGTTCTGTTCACTTAATTCCACACCACTTGAGTCTGTCTTTTTGAAAATATGTATCTAGAAGATTTCTTACAGTGCAGTAATACTCTGTCACATTCATATACCACAGCCTATTTAGCCATTCCTCAATTTTGGACATTTTAGTTTTCCAGTTTTTTGCCACCGTTAAAAGAGAAACTATAAATAGTTTTGTATATAAACAAAACACTTCTTTCTTTGATCTCCCTTCTCTATGGGCCTATCAGCAATATAGCTAGATCAAAGGTCATTCATTGTTCAGTAACCTTTTATGTATAATTGCAGATTTCTATCCATGATGATTATACCCATTCACAGATTCACCAATGTGCCTATTTTTCCATATTCCCTCCAACTTAATAGTTTCCTTTTTTGTTATCTTTGCTGTTCTGATGGGATTGAGGTGGAATCTTAGAATTGATTTAATTTCTATTTTGTCACTTACTTTTCACCACCCTAATTCCCTCATCTGTAAAATAGGAATAATGAGAATAACTTCTTTATATATACATCACAAAGCTGATTTGACAAGGTAATAACTGGGCATTCACCTAAAGTCATTACTGCTTTCACAAAAGCACATTACAAGAGAGGATATTAGAGGGCACAGGTTTGTAAACTGAAATTGCTTTGTAAAAAATGTTTTGATAGCTCCATTCCAATACAACTGGTTTCCTTTGTAATCTCTATATATTTCATATTAAAAACATTTAAGCATAGAAACATTATTTTGAGAAATAGTTTATAGACATCCCCAAACTGCCAAAGGGGTTATTCATGATACAAGAACTCCTTTCATAGGAGAAGTTGGGGAGGAATATGGGAATTAATCCTATAGGGACTAAGTTTAAATGAACCATCAGCTGAACAGCATTGTGGATTTTGCAAACACAAACCAAAACTTGGTACATTATATTAATATTACTCCAAAGTAAAATTAGTCAGAGCACCATTATGTAGACCTCTACATAAAAAGATTTTATAAACTATAAAGTACTTACCCAACTGTGAGATATTATTTCTATATAAGGATAAGGGGACAGACCAGATGACATTTTAAGGTTATTCTCATTTTATAAGATTATTTAGTATTTGAGGTTTTTTTATTTGTCACGAGTAAACATTTCACTCTGTTGGTAAGGATTCAGTGGGTGTACTTTATCTTCTTTTCTTCATGATTCAGAGAAGTGATTGTTGGAAGGGGAAAAAAATTCATTTCTTGATTGGGAGGAGTCAAGATGAAGAATTAGCAGGAAGCATTATGGAAAACTCCTCCTTCACTCCCCTCCTGAACCCATCAAAGGAGGGAAAAATACACACGTATACATACAAACACAGTTGAGTACAGAAATAAATTTCACTCAACCAGAAAATGGGAGGGAATGGGGAGAAGGGCGGAAGGGTAAATAGATAAAGGGTGAATTTAGGGAAGGATTATTCCTAAGCAAAGCAAACTGTAAGGACATACAAAAATATTTATGGATCTTTTTGAGAATGGGAATCTATGAGAGTGCCCATCAATTGTGGAATGGCTAAATAAGTTACAGTATGTAAACATGATGGAATAATGCTTTTCTGTAAGAAATGATGGTGGGATGATTTCAGAGAAATCTGAGAAGACGTGTATAAATCAGTATAGAGTGAAGTGAACAGAACTAAGAGAGCAATTTATACAATGTTCAGCAGTATGGTAAAAAACTTTGGTAAACAACTTTGACAGAATCAGGGACTCTAATCCACACAATGACCTGATTCTAGAAGACTCCTGATGAAACATGAAACATGAAACCTCATGATAAAGACCTGAAGAGCACAGAATGAGATTTTATGCACACATACACACAAATATTTACTACTTTTACATATTATATATATGCATGTGTATTTATACATATTTATATAATATATACACATCTATATACTGCATATGCATACTATACACACATATTTATCACTTTTATGTATTATATATACACATATATATTATATTATATATACATATGTATATATATTGCACATTAACAATATAGACACATATATGGCATAGATAATGCAGAAAATTAGTTTTGCTTGACTATACATATTTGTAACAGTGTTTTTTTATTCTTTAGTTCTCAATTGGAGTGGAGGGGAGAGAGAAAAGGCAGTTGTTTACTGAATGAAAAGATAGATGGATAGATAGATAGATAGATATAATTTTTAAAATATTAAACAAAAATAGATCCTTTGTAGTTGTTCTCAAGTAAATTCACATGTGTATTTTTGGTTCCCCTAAGAAAGACAGCACACTGTTATCTGGTATAGGGACCTTAATTTCATTTTCTTTAGTTTTCCCCTCTAGTGTCAGGTATGGTGTAAACACTTTATATATAGTTCTCTTAAGTGTTAAGTCTTTTTGTGTTTAAGCGTTGTTTTAAATAGCTGGCTCTGGAACAAATGCATCACAGCCTATTACAGGGTTGTACCTGTAATAGGTACTCAATAAACATTTATTAATTAAGTAGGTCTGCTCCTGCTCCCCTACTCTAGCTGAGGCACCTTTCTTCTCATTCTTGATTCACTCGATGCTCTTCCCTTTCTCTTTCTTACATCCCCGACCCTTTTTCATGTGCCTGCCAGGACTCACCTCACCCTGGCCTCAGGCCCAAATGTCTACGTGATGCTGTCTGGAAGAGAAGAAACCCAGACTGAGCCCTTTTTAGTTACCCTTCCATTTGTAAAATCAATGACTGCTTTAAAGAACATTTGAAATGGTTTGTGCAAATAATGTTTTAATTACTGATGTAGTCCGTTTATTTGTGTGGCTATACTGGAATTTACTTATATCATCTAAGGAAAATGTTGTTGGTGACTAGTTGGTTCTTCATTGACCACCAACACGGATTTGTTTCCACATTTATTTCCCTTCTTTAAATAGATTTGGCTATTATGAGGGGTCCCTCATGTTCCCATCCCCATTTTCCTTGAGAAACTCTCCTGATGGGAAACGTATGTTTGGAAGCATCTTAAAGATGCTCCTGGCAACTACTCAGGCCTTCCTTGAAAACTCCTGTGGCTTCACTGTCTTTCATGGACTGCTGTCTTCTCATTTTGTTTTACCCATCATATCATAACCAAACATCTCCTGGAGATTTTTAATTTGCATTGGGTTATTCTCATTGTTCGTGATTTTTCTGTATAAGGACCAAGAACTGAGAAAGATAAGATTTTAACAAGTATCTGCCTTCCCACATGTGAAATCTTCTCTAGTTTCATTGTCTAGAGCAAGGGTGCTCAACCTATTTGTGTCATGGACCCCTTTGGAAGTCTAATGAAGAGTATGGACCCCTTCTCAGAATAATGCTATTAAATACATAAAATAAAACATAAAGATTGCAAAGGAAAAAATATGTTAAAATGGAGATGTATTTTTCCTAAGATAATAGAACCCCTGAAATCTATCCTTGGACCCCAGATTTAGAACCTCTAGTTCTAGCAATTACATTTGCTTCTAAGTATCTGAACTGTAGAGCCACTGCTTTGCCTTCAGTCAAATTTCACGCACTCTCCCATCCATATGAGAGAATTTTCTAAATTTATTTTACAAAAATATTATTCTAAATTTTTTTTGCCCTTCCTAGTACTCCAAACTGTCTCTTCTTGACTTTATCAAGAGATAACCCTTAACATAAATTTGAGTAAATTGTATTGATTAATGATTTTATGTCCTATCTCAATCAATCAACAAGTATTTATTCCAAGCCTTCCCTGAGCCAGCAATGTGCTAAGTATGGTAACTATAAATACAGAGAATGAAATTATCCCTACTCTCAGAGAGCTTACACTCTAATATGGGAGACGATAAGCATGTGTAGAAGTACATACAGAATAGATATTAAAAGAACACAAATTAGTTAAATGCTAGAAATTCAGCAGACCTGGAAAAGCTTCATGTAGAAGATGGAGTCTGAGCTACATCTTGATGGAATTGTGCAAGGTGGAGGTGACAAGGGAGTGCACTTCAGGCACAGAAAATGGACAGGAAAAGGAGTGGTAATAAGAGACTGAGTATTGTATGTGAGGAATAAAGAGAAAATAGGTTGCCCCAGTTACAAAGTGTGGGAAAGGCAGTAACGTTCAGTGAGTCTACAATGATGGGTTGGGGCCAAGTTGTAAAGTTCTTTAAAAACTAGACAGAGTAGTTTACATTTTATCTTAGAGGAAATAGGGAGCTAGAGCAGTTTATTAAGTTGGGGAGTGACATGATCAGGTCTGTGCTTAAGGAAAATCACTTTAGTGGCAGGGTGGAATGTGAACTAAACTGGGGAGAGACCTGAGGAAAGAAGACCAATTAGGAAGTTATTGCTATAATCTGGCTGAAAGGTGGTGATGGTCTGTACTGAGATGGTTGCTGTGTGAATAGAGACAAGTCAGGTTTGACAGATGTTGTGGAGATGGAAACAGAGAGATCTGGCAACTGATTGGATGAGAGAGTGAGGGGTCAAGAGTAACGTTGAGGTTTCAAATCTGAGAAACTGGAAGAATGATGGTGCCTTTGACAGAAATAGAGGCTGTTTTTTTGTTTTGTTTTGTTTTAAAAGAAAATGGGTTTTAAAGAAAAGAGAATGATTTCAATTTTAAATAAATTGAATATAAGCTATCTAGGGAACATCCTATTTGAAATAACTAATAAGCACACCTTCTCACATTACTGAAGCTCAGGAGAAAATATAAGTGATATAGAGATATGAGAGTCATAGACATAAAGATTATTAAACTCATAGGAGCCAATGAGGTCACCAAGAGAAGCTGTGTATGGAGAGAAAAAAGAGGGCCCAGGACAAAGTCTTTGGAAACAACTAAAGAAATATTCCTTATCCTTTCCATCTAAGGAATATTTTAATACATACTAAATGTTGGAGATTTTTAAAAATAAGCATGAAATGGTGGTAGTTCCTTGGAGAAATTTTTTAAAGATGATAAACAAATTTGAGAGGTCTAGCTAAGGAGTAAAGCACTTTGACAGCTCTCTTGTTTATTATTTTTCTGCACCAGAGTTTTCATCCCTTCTGTTCCCTGAGGTGAAGGACCATGTCTTAGTTGAATCTTTCTTCTCCTCAGTAACTAACACAACCCCATGCTATACCTTACAAGTGTTTGTTGATTTGAAAATAGTCTCATGATGTTTTTGAGGAGAAGATAGATTCTTATTGAAGGATCAGAAGCAAGGAAAAAATTAATTTCTTGGAACTTATGAATTTTTATCCCAAAAGGCCTGGTGTCTAGAATGTGGGATAATCAGATGAAGGGTTCCAAGACCAGCCAAAGCTGTTCAGAGAAAGGCCAAAATGTCAAGACTTGTCAACAAGCATTTATTAAGTACTTTCTACATGCTAGATATTATGCCAAGAGCTGGGAATACAAATAAAAGCAGAAAGATAGTCCTTGCCCTCGAGGAGCTTACATTGTAATGGGAGTAGGAAGATAACACATAAAAGGAAGCTGAAAAGCAGGGGGTTCAGGGGAAAGGTATCTGAATAGTGGTCATGATAGAGAAAGCCTGGAGAGTCAGGAGAGGATGCTTGAGAAGAATGAAGACATGGTTGGCTTAGGTGGATTGTCCTTAAGATGGAGGTTCTGGGAGAAACCAGCCCGTCAAAGAAGAGACGTTAGGGGATAAATATACTTCCAGTGTAAGAATTTCAGGTGTGCAGTGGATTCCAGGATGAGGAAGCTTCTGTGGCATGGTAGAGAAAATCTAGAGAGAAGCAAATAAGTGTAAGCAGCATCTCAGGGGAAAGGCCAAAGCATCAAGGTAGAAGGAATATGACAAAGAATATGTTAAATTATTTTTTGCTTTTTTGGGGGGCAATTGGGGTTAAGTGACTTGTCCAAGGTCACAGGCTAGTTTTTTTGTGTTAAGTGTTTGAGGCCAGATTTGAACTCGGGTCCTCCTGACTCCAGGACCAGTGCTCTATTCACTGTGCCACCTAGGAGCTCCAAGACTCTATTAAAATTCAATGGGGGAGGAGTCAAGATGGCGGAGTAGAAACAGGACTTCCACGGGGCTCTGGCTTCCACCGCCCCCAATTCATGTAAAAGGGGACTCTGAACAAACTTGGGAGCTACAGAACCCACAAAATGACACAGAGAAGCTAACCTCCCTCTGAGGACAGCCTGGCAGGCCGGCAGAATAGGCCAGCACAGCACTCTGGGAGCAGAGCCCAGCCCCAAGGGAGCCGGAGGTTTTAGCCCCAGGGTGGGCCTGACCAACCACTAGCTGGAGAGAACTCAGATCACCAGCAGCTGTAGCAGTTTCCAGAATTATCAGCCCATAGATGCTAAGAACAAAGTGAGAGGTCAGTGCAGCATGGACTTTGGGATCCAGTAGTTAGGAATACATTGGCTTTTGCCCCTGGGTCAAGAAGCTGATGAGGCAACACAGCCCTGCAGCCACCCCCATTTGGCAACTTCAGCTCCTGGCCTGCAGAGTGCAGGGGGACCAAGCAACCAGTCTGAGGGTAATTGATCTTTCTTTAACCTCCTTGGATCTGGATTGTGGTCTAGGGTGGAGATCCTGGGGTGTGTGACCAGCTTGTCAGGGCATGTGGAAGCTTAAGAGAGGGCACCCAACTAATGCCTTTGGCAGCTGAGAAAACTCCAGGGTTTGGGACAAAGCTCCCCTGTCTGGTAGCAGAATCCTACTGGGGCGAAAAGCCCAAAAGTCAAGTAATTGGGTGGCAACATGAGTAAACTTAGGGAAGCAAAGCAAACAGAGGAATCCAACATTAGACTCCTACTTTGGGGACAAAAAGGATCAAAGCATGGAACAAGAGGAAGACAATGAAGTCAGAGCTCCTGCACCAAAAGCTTCCAAGAAAAACATGAGCTGATTACCGGGCATAGAGGACCTTAAGAAAGATTTTAAAAAGCAAATAAGAGAAGCAGAGGAAAAATTGGGAAGAAAAATGAGAACAATGCAACAAAATTATGAAATGAGAGTCAACAACCTGACTGAAGAAAATAATACCTTAAAAACAGACTGACTCAAATGACAAAAGAGGCTCAAAAAGGCAATGAGGAGAAGAATGCCTTAAAAAGCCAAATTTGCCAGATGGGAAAAAAGAATCTCAAAAGCTCACTGAAGAGAATCATTCCTTCAGGATTAGATTGGACCAAATGGAAGCTAGTGACTTTATGAGATATCAAGATACTATTAAACAGACCCAAACAAATGACAAAATAGAAGGTAATGTGAAATATTTCATGGGAAAAACCACTGACCTGGGAAGTAGATCCAGGAGAGATCATTTAAAAACTATCGGACTACCTGAAAGTCATGATCAAAAAAAGAACCTAGAAACCATCCTTCAAGAAATTCTCAAGGAAAACTGCCCTGATGTTTTAGAACCAGAGGGTAAAATAGAGATTGAAAGAATCCACCAATAACCTCTTGAAAAAGATCCCAACATCCACTGTGCCCTAGTGGAAAGTTGGAGGGGATATGGGAGAAGATATGGGAGAGAGCAGATTGGAAGAGGGGATATCCAGTCGGATCGCTATTTTGAGGTGGTGGGTAGGGGAAAAATGTGGAGAAAATTTGTAACTCAAAATCTGGTGGAAATGAATGATTTAAACCAGAAGTTAATAAAGCATTTGATTTGAAAAAACTAAACTAAACTAAATGAGAGGGGTGGCTAGGTAAGGCAGTGAATATAGCACTGGCCTTGGAGTCAGGAGGACCTGAGTTCAAATATGACCTTGGATACATAACACTTACTAGCTATGTGACCTTGGGCAAGTCAACCCCAACTGCCCTGCCCTCCCCTTCGTAAAAAAAAAATTAAATAAGAAAGATATGTCATGAAAATGTATAAGCTAACAAGCAGAACAATATCTAAGTTATTCCAAACAAATAAAACCATCTTTTTTGTTATCTGTAGTGAAGTTATATGTAGTGAAGGCATGGTTAAGATAGAACTAACAAGCCAAAACAAATAGTTTTAATAATCTCCCACCAATATTTTACAGAACTGCAAACAAAGGATAGAGTGAAAGTATTTTAATTTTCCCTTCCTTTCCTTGCACTTTTGTACATACTGATGAATAGTTCAACAGCACACAGAGGAAAAAGAAGAACCAGGGAAGGACTTGTGTAATATAATTAACCTCTGAGTGATTGATATATCTTAATCATATTGGGTTGATAGTTCAAGAACTAAGAATTTAACCATTTCAAGACATGTCACAGAGCACAAAAGGAAAGGATAATATTTACCAAAATTATCTACAACAAACTTTTATCTAGTACATGGTTTATATAGGGCATTATGCTAGACACAATGTATGATGAAAAAACATATAAGAAATAGATGAGCTTTTTTTAAGTGTTTAAGAAAGCTTAAAATCTAGTTGAGCAGAGAAGAAATATACGTAAAAGGACAAACTACAGTGAATGCATATGACAAGTGTCCAATGAGTGGTATAGAGAGGAAATGCTATAGGAGTACAGAGGAGGGAATTACCACAGAGAGAAACTCAGCTAGGGAGGGAGGCTGACTGGAGGATAGAGTGATAGGATTCTTCCCCTCATTTGCAGACTTTTTCAGATGAAATGAGATCTCCAGAGGCATCTACAGCATCAACCTCTTTATTTCTATTGTATAATTAACTTGTTTGGAAACATACTACAAGCTAAATCTGTCCTCTGAGCACACACATGCAACTCAGAATTAATTCAACAGGAGCCTCTTGAACACATCAAGGGGTAGAATTTGGCCTGAGGCTAAAAAAGGCTATAGAAAAGAGGACTATAAATGTCACAGTATAGTCTGAGTTCATTTATAAATGCATTTCTAGTCCTGCTTTATCTGGGTGTCTTTGTCTTACTTTGTACTAAACTATGAAAAACTTATTCTTTCTGTTGGAAATTATTGCCTTTGAAAACTAGGAACTGAGAGGCCCAAATGCCTCTAGCTTTGGTATTCTTAACTCTGGTAGCTTGACTTTGCTCATTTATAAGAAAGTTTTATTTTTCCTTCCCTAGATCCTTCTCATATTTAATTCTTCCCAGAAGTGATTTTTCTTAATTTCTCTCAGCCATCTCTTGGAGGAAGTATTCAGTCCTTACAACTGGGATACAATGAAGTATCACTGCTTCTGCCACAACCTCTATTCCTCATGTCACCCATCTTCCCAGCCATGGCCTTAGACTAGCTTTTCAGTGTATTCTGTTGTTCAGAATGCCTCCACTTTCCCCTTATCCCCCACTCCCTCACAGATCCTCACTTGAGAGATTACTTGTTAAAGCTTTGGTCATTGTGTTGGGAATTCTCTCATATTCAATTAGGTTTGGAACTTGAACCATGTGCCCTCAGTTCCTTTCATTATATAGGGGGTACTTGCAGTGTTATTTTTTATTGACCCTCCAACTTAAGTTCTCCTTTGATGTGTCATGGTAGTGAAGAGCTTGCCCTGAGTTCTTGTAGACTATACCAGTGGGTTACAAGCTCTGACAAGTTCTACCAAGCCTGAAAGGCTGTGGGTAGGATTCTAGTAACAGACTGTCAATCTGTCACCTTAGAACTAACCAAGCTTAGTTCAAAAATATATCACCAGAAAGTTGATGGATATTTTTCATCCACAGTAGCTCACAAAAACTGATGACGCAAGAAAGAAAGAGAAAAATGTGGACGATTATAATCCAGATAATCGGAAGGAATTTGGTTTAGTTTCATCGTCCTTCATTTTCAAAGAAGACTAAAATGACATCACTATGTTAGTCAAGTTACAGTGCATCCAACTATGACTGATCAGATGCACACACACACATATACATGTATAAATTTATATATATATATACATATATACATATGTATAAATGCATACCCACATATGTTTGTATAGATATGGCTAAAAATAATACAGTTGTTAATGTACAAGGAGGAGGAAATGACAAATCTGCAAATTATCCTTCTGCTTACATTTTAATTTCCCAAGGTATATTTTTTCAGTAATGTCTCATGACCTGATGAAATGTTTCTATTTACAATACTTTATAGAGTTTGATTGACTTCAAAGTATGAAATAGGACTTTTGAAATTATCGAATATAAACAGTAGAAAAAACCTCAAACAGTACCTAATCTGACTATATCTAACCAAGAATCCCTTTTACAATATCACTGATAGATGGTCATCTAGCTTCTACTTGGAGACCTCCAGTGAAGACAGGACCCGATACCTCTCAAGGCAGCCCACTGTGTATATGAACAGGCAGCCCATCAAATCTGTCAAATTGTTAGACAATTTTTAGAAGACAAAAGTTGTGAGCCCTAATTGTTAGACATCTTCTCAACATATAGAGATCTTCTACATCTTGAATGACTGTTACAATGTTCTCAGACTATCCATCTTTTACATCTTTTATCTATTCATGCTACATGACTAACTCATCTCCTCATATCTTCTAAATATTATTTTTCCTTGCATGCACATCACTTCTGGTATCATGATGCAACCTACTTACACAACCATAGACCAATGCAGTGTCCTTTAGGTCACCCACAATTTTGTTTCCTTGCTGATTATATTGTTCTGTGATTTGCAGTGATACACTATCATTGGAAGAATCCTGGTGTTAAAAAGATGTTTTTTTTTCCTTTCATGGAATGCCTTGATCCCAATGTGAAACTCTCACACAATTTCCCAAATGTAATCTAGCTCATCTTTTTTCCTTCTTTTCAATTTGGGACTTGGTTCATTGTTCATTTATAGTGTCTGTCTGTCTATCGTAGCCCTTAATGGCATTTGTGGGACATAAAGGAGGTCTTAACAAATGCATCGGGCAGAACAGAAATGCACAAAACAACAGATTCTTATTATAATGTGTTTTAACTCACAGGATGGGAGGCTTAAAACCTAAAATGAAATTCACAGGGACAAAATGGAGAAAAAAATGGAAAGAACAGAAGAAAGATTCCACAAGGCTGGTCACATTGAGCAGGCTAGTATTCAGACCATGAAAGGAAGAGGAAGGTGGTAGAAGGTCAGTAGTGTCCTTCAGAAAACTCACCTTCCAACTCAGCACACTTAGCTCTCCATTGGTCCTTCTAGGTGTTAAGTGGGAGGGCTTTGTTGCAATCACCCCCATGCTAAGGCAGTTCTGTGCCTGAGGCAGCCAAAAGTTAAAGGTTTTGCAGAATTGGGGCAGGTTCTTATTCAAATGCATCGGGTTATTTTCCCACCCCTGCAGTCACAGACTGCCTTGAGAGGTTTAGTTGTATCAAATAGGGAGTATAAAGGTAAGGTATAGAAATTTCCAGAAAAGGCAAGAAAGAGTCTTATTCAGTTGGCCACAAAGCATTTATAAGCACCTACTATGTGCAGGATATTGTTTGAGGCACCAAGACTGCAAAGACAAAAATGTAATAGTTCCTACCCTCAAGGAGTTTACATTCTACTAAGGGAGGCCTGTATAAATATGTATAAATTGTGAGTGTATTTGTGGGTGTGTGGGTGTGTGTGTGTGTATATATATACAAACTAAATGCAAGGAATTTGTGCTGGGGCAGAGGAGACACTGGTAGCTGGAAGTATCAGTCAGGAAAGGCCTTATGTAAGAGGTGGTATTTGAGTGGAATTTGAGGGTTCTGAGAAGTAAAAGTGAGGGAGGGAGCAGGGTGTGGAGTACTTTTTAGGTGTGGGGTGTCCTCAGAAAAGGTATGGAAAGAGGAGATCTTAAATGCTATGGAAAGCTGTATTAATGTTAGGAATAGTATGTAGGGCAGTTTGGCTGAACTGCAACGTCTGAAAAAGCATTATGCTCACTAAGTCTGAAAAAAAAATAGGCTGTAGCCAGGTTGTGAAGAATTTTAAATACCAAATAGAGAAGTTCATATTGCATATAGGGGCAGTAGGGAGCCACTGTACCTTCTGGAGCAAGCAACTGTCAGTGACATTCCTATACTTTAAGAATACTACTTTGGCAGCTATGTGGATGAGATGAGATAGATAGAGAGGGGAGACTAGAGGCAGAGAGACCCATTGGGTTCCTGAATGAATAAATTTTAAATTTTTTTATTAAGTGATTGCTATATGCGAAGCACTTCGCTAAATTTTGGGAATACAAATAGAAAAGCAAGATGGCCCCTGTTCTTAAGGAGTTCACATTCTAATAGGGGAAACGACACATATAGGAGTTTTCAGTTGCAAGTCATGTGGAAATGCCCACAGTATCTTAGGGGACAGTAACAAATTATATAGTGATGCATCAAATATGATCTGGTTAATATCTACCTTTTGGGGGGGCAGAGGATGTATGACACTTTTTAAACTTTAATTCATATTGTCAACATTTTCTCCCTCACTTTCTTAAGTCTAAACGATCAACAAAATAATAAATGAAGCAATAATTTGCAGTGTTTACCAATTTCCAAAGTGTGGAATTTGTTTACATAAAATTTAACAGTCAGCTTTTGTAAACCAGTAAGAACTGGCCCTTACATAATACTTTCCCCCTGTCTTTTCTATTGATTTAACAATATCTTATTTCTGATGTTGAGCCATTTGACAGTGCCAAAGATTTTGGTGGTAAGAATTTTCTTTTCCAGATCTTCAGTAACTGTGGCTACTGAGGAGGTTGGGGCTACAGCATCTGCCTAGGTAGTTGCTAGGTTGCATTTCCACAAGGGTTACTCCCCCTAGATGATAGCTCCAGTAGAACTGGTGGTCTAGGAGGTACTACTTTTCCCAGGGCTTTGTAGTTTATTCCCCTGTTAGCAGCAATTGGTCAGCAGTTGGAGTTGGAGTTGGAGGTAGCAGGGAGAATGGTACCCTCTCCACAAGAGTAGCTTCCCTCAATATTGTCTGTGAGGCATAGGCTACGAGCAAGATGGTTAATCTTGGGAGCACTGTAAATACCAGAGAGCTTGAGCTCTGGGTCCAGGACTGTCTCTACTAGCATTTGAGGAGTGATGATGGTTGAGGTGGTGGCAGTGGCTGGTTTGACTTACATGACACATGCTGCCTCCTTTTGCTTTCTATTGCAGTATTCTAATAATGACTATGACCCCAAAGAGGTTGTTGGCCATGTGAGTGAATAGGAGATGAATGTGAGAGAGGTGATAAAAACAGGATCACTAAAACTTTTGCCACTAATTAGATGGGAAAAGGGTTCTCTGAGATTGTGAACCTGGCTGACTAGAATGATGGTGGTACCCTCAAAAAAAGGGAAATTAGGAAGAAGCATAGTTTGAAGGGAGAGATGATTTCTGTTTTGGACATGTTAAATTTGAGTCTTAAACATCCAGTTAGAAATGCTTAATAGGCACTTGTGGATGAAGTGCTAGAGCTCAGGAGAGCAAAAAAAGATTGGATTTGAAAACTGAATGCAAAGGAGTGGGTGAAATCAACAAGAAAGTAGAGAAAAAGAAGAAAAGAGGGTATATGATAGAAATTTGGGAAACATTCAAAATTGATACAGACTTGGATGATGGTTACAGAAAAGAATCCTGAAAAGGAGTGATTAGACAGGTAAGAAGAGAAAGCAGTATCCTCAAAAACCCAGAGAGGATAGAGAAGTGACAGAAGAGAGTGATCAATTGTACCAAATGTTTCAAGTCAAGAGGATGAAGACATAAAATGCTCTTGGATTTGACAATGGAGAGATTAGTGGTTACTTTGGAGACAAGTTGCAGTTGAGTGCTGATGTTGGAAGCCAGACTTCGAAGAGCTCAGAGATGAGTGAGAGGAGAAGTAGAGGCAGTGAGAGTAGATGGCTTGTTCTAGCTGTGAAAGGGAGGAGAGATAAAGAATTACATCTTGAAGTGGTGATAGGATAATGTGAGGGTTTTTTTAAGGGTCTAAGTGTATTTTGTAGGCTACATAGGAGGAACCAATAGATAGGAAAATATTGAAGACTAGAGAAAGAAAGGAAATTTCTGTGGGGATATGCTGCTAGAGGAAATGTACCCTTGATCCTATCCCCTCCAACAAGAAGAGTTCTTGCTAAAGAGGACTACCTACTTAAGTTCTGTAGCTACAACAGATTATACTTTCCATCATCATCCTATTTAGAGTCATTTCCACTTTCTGACAAAGCACACTGGCCCCTGAGACACTGAAATTAAAATGTAGTAATGCCTGTCATTGACATAGAAAATAGGTGTTATAGAAATGCTGAAAGATCTGTTCCATTTTATATCCTTTTGTCCAGTTTCATCATGAAATATTTGTAGACTAATCTAACTTAATTGAGCCTCTTGCTAAGATTTTTGCAAATCTGTTCTTCCTTCCTGAGATGATGTTTCTTATAATATTCTACCATATTTCTGCATGAGGTTTTACAAATGAGTTTACATTCTAATTTTGTATTACACTAACAATTTTGTCTCCCACATTGACAAGAAGATGGAGTGGTTTTTGGTTGAAAGAGTTTCTAGGCTCTTTTGGGTCTCCTCATTGTGATACTTGATTTCTATTGGTTATGTTTCTACAGCAAATTGTGGCAGTCTTTTCTTTAACCATTTTTCATGTAAGCATCAGTAGCTTATAATTGATGATGTTGAGGCAGTTATAGTTCTATCATGTATATTCTTCTCTTTATCCTTTCTTCTACTATGTCTTTAATTTGATCATTGCTTTAAAAAGTCCATATCTGGTTGTATAAAGACAACAGATACAAAATGCTGGAGATCCATTTGGATTCCTCAGGGTTTTTTTTTTTTTTTTCTGAAAATAAGGGGAAATATCACATTAACATTCATTCATTCCATCATTCTAAGATTTCATGGGGACGCTCCCTGTTTCCCTTCAAGTGACAAGCCAGTTTTAGATCAAGGAAAGCC
The DNA here is from genome assembly GCA_011680675.1 of Gymnobelideus leadbeateri. NCBI lineage: Eukaryota > Metazoa > Chordata > Mammalia > Diprotodontia > Petauridae > Gymnobelideus > Gymnobelideus leadbeateri. Next base: position 64,280 of record WOXC01003417.1, read on the forward strand.
TGCCCCATTCAACCACAGAAAACTGCCTCAGTTGTGGTGTGACTCATTGGGACCTAACTTTCCTAACCCAAAAGCAAGACTAACCAACGTCATAAAGAGATTTTTCTAACTTTGATATTCTTCGGGGAGAAGAAGGTAAATGACCTTTCTCTAATTGAAGGCTCTGTGGTTAAGATTCTAAGTATCAACAAACACCATTTTATATAGGATAATCCAGATTATACACTAAACACGTGAATTATAAATGCATAGGTATTTACTACTAGCTCATATTTGTTCAGGCAGACTTTTTAGTTAATTGCAAATAAAAAAATTTAATTTGGAGAATAAAAGAGTATCTCCAAGAATAATTATATATTTCCTAATTATTCTATATTATTGAATAAATTGTTAACTGAGAAATGTTACAACTAAAAACTAATATATAAAGTAGGGGGGAAAGAACTAACACGCTGATTGATTAGTATGCTGTTTTTTGCCAATAAAAATCAACCAATAATCATGCAATCAGTGAATATTTATTATGTGCTCAATATATCCATTATTTTCTGGGAGGTGCTGTGGAGGACTAAGAATAAGTGTAAAAACATGGTTTCTGTCCTCAATAGGTTTACAATTTAGTTTAGGACACAAAATTAACACCCATAAAATGATATTGAACAATACAAAACAGTACATAAACAAGTGATAAAAATGTTTACTATCGGGGTGGCTAGGTGGCTCAGTGAGTAGAGCGTCGGCCCTGGAGTCAGAAGCACCTGAGTTCGGATCCGGCCTCAGACACTTAACGCACACACAAACAAAAACCTAGCCGTGTGACCTTGGGCAAGTTACTTAACCCCAATTGCCCTCCAAAAAGCAAAAAAATAAAAATGTGTAATATGGGCTATATGTGTTCAAAAGAGAGGAAGGTCAGTGAAAGCTGTACTAGTTAGGGAAGATGTCACCAAAAATATGAAATTTAAATTGTATCTTTCAGAAAGAATTGACTAAATAGCTAAAGGGAAAATCCAGACATGGAAGTAAAATTATTCAAGACAGGGTAGGGGCAGGGGGAATGAACATAATGTGTTAATATGATAGGGAAGTGACTCATCCAGCTAGAGTGGAGGTTAAGTATAAGAGAGTAGTGAAATATAAAGTTATATAATGATGGGTGACCCAAATTATAAAAGATCTTGAAACAGAGGTGGAGGAATGTAGATATTTTATAGTATTAAATGAAGAAAACTGAAAGTTTTAAAGAAATGGTGTGATAAAACTCTTATGGAAGATTAATCTTAAGACCATAGTATTTTAAGGCTGGAAGAAACCAGGGATGATTTAGTTTGACCCTATTTTACAAATGAAGAAAGTAAGTCAGTAATAATCCAGGTATAAGGTGATGCATATTAAAGATAAAGAAAGAAGCACAGAGAGAGAGAAAAAAACAGAAATTCAGACACAGATGGAGAGGGAGAGAGAGAGAGAGAGAGAGAGAGAGAGAGAGAGAGAGAGAGAGAGAGAGAGAGAAGGAGTTTATTAAGCACTTACTATGTGTCAGGCACTGTGCTAAGTTCTGCAAATGCAAATATAAGCAAAAAGATAATTCCTACCCTCAAGAGGCTTACATTCTAATGATGGGAGGGGAGAAATACACAGAGGGATATGAAAATCAGGTTGAGGAGAGAAGGAACAGTATATAGGGTACACATGGATGGAAAAGTCTCAAAGAGTCAAGACTAGAAATGGGAGTAAAGTCAATAAATCAATTAACATTTGCTAAGTGCTTTCAAAGTGCTGGTAACCATGCTAAGTCATCAACTTGATGAGGGTGAGGAGAGGAGTTTGTGTGAATAAGAGTAGAAAAGGTAGGAGAAGCAGAAAAATTAAAAGTTGTGGTCATGGATTGAAATTTTCATGTTCTGGATATTGGAGATGATGATGTTCTAAGATTTGGTGAAGTTTAAGGTGTGGACATATTAAGTTGTTGAAGTGAGATGAAAGAGGGGATCTTTGAAGCTGAGGAAGTTGAAGAGTTAAGAATTCAGGTTGCTGGAGGGTCAGTCAACACAAATACTGAAGTCTCAAAGTATGATGGCAGGTGATAGGGTGAACCAAATAACAAACTCATTAAAAAAAAATTGGAGCATAACCTAGGATTTAGAAGATGACCACAACAAGGATGTGGAGAAGGTATTACAAACAGATTGAATGGATTTTGTAGGGGAAAAGTTCATTGAAGGATGGTTGAGGAGAAAAAGTTTAGAAGTGAGGAGGAAGGTTCATCTGGGAAGGCAAGGAAATGCCAGATGGCCCTTTTAGACCTTTAGGGACATGCTTTGTGGAACCCTAAGGCCAAAGGGAGAAAAGCACCAGCTGGAAGAAGAGTAAAATTCCAGTATTTTCCATGTGAGAAGAAAAAAAGATAGAAAGGCACCTGCATCTCATACATCAATCAGCAATTCCAGTGGGAAATAGATCAAAAGTAGAAAACCTAACATGTCTTAGAAATGTAGCACAGATAATAGCTGAATTGAAACGGATGATTTGCAATCAACTGTCTTTGAAGGGCTCAGAATTTCACCTCCTAATTTAGACGTTCAGCTCTTAATGACAAACACACCAGAAGAAGTACTCCACAATTATCCAATAACACTAAGACCCTGAAAACAAGCAAATTGCTATGTCCAAAACTCTCTCTCTCTCTCTCTCTCTCTCTCTCTCTCTCTCTCTCTCTCTCTCTCTCTCTCACACACACACACACACACACACACACACACACACACACACCCCTAAATTGTAAAACAAACAAAAATCTCAGTAGAATAAAGTCAGGGAAGGTAAAAAAAACTTTCTGTATTTAAAGGAAAGGCAGAAAGAAATCCAATACTGTTATACTAAGAGAAAATACGACCTCCAAAAGCACACAAATTGAAGGGCATGTTTCCTGTTCATCACAAAAAACAGGAGCTAATGGACGTTGGTGCTACTCAGAATGAACTACTTATTCCCTTGTGGCAATGACGGTGTTTTCATAAGGAATATGAAATTTTTGCAATTGCACTGGACTTTATCAAGCATGACCTGCCAATTTGATTCATACAAACAGAGACAGGAACAGGTTTTTAGATGATTTACAACTCCAACTACTTATCACACAAAGCTTGTTGGCAGAAGTTATAGATGACTACTTAGGACAAAATGCTATTGTTGGTTGAACTCAAAGAAGCAATGCAGAAATAAAACTCAAAAGAAGTTTTGTCCTTGGGCTTAACATATCTTCTGAAGTGAGTAAAGAAGTTACTTTATTTAACTAAGAAGTCTGGGGAGAGACTCAAGGCACAGAGACCTTAAGCCAATGGTATTTTAATCAAGAACATTCAGAGGACACTCTAGGCAGCTAATGGCCTGATAGGCACTTATGTGTCTAGATTTATCAAATCATCATTAAGTTGTCTTTGACCCTTCTTTGCTGGTTTGGATTTTTTCCATTTTCTCTTATATGTAAAAGTGTTAAATAGTATCAGTATTTGAATGGAGAATAAATTTTTGTCTTTTTATGATATCCTAAAATCTTATTTTAAAGTCTAAAAAATTGCTAAAAAGCAATTTAAATCAATATGTATTAGATATTTTTGAATTAATTACATGGAAAGTTTAGGATATTTAAAAGTAAAAGTTTCCTGATATTAAAAAAAAGTGGGGTGGAAGCAGTATAACTAGTCTTCAAAAAATATTTATTGAATACCTTCTATGAGCTAGGCACTGGGAGGAAAAAATAGACACTGAAAGATGTATACAGAAAATTATGATGTTACTCCTGCTCTAATGGAAACTACGGTTTTCATGGGGGAGATTAGACATGTGGACATGAAAAGATGACTACTATATGCAATATGCTGAATGAGTATTACCAGACAGTAAATGCTATAAGAATTCAGAGGGATAGATCACTGTGGGCATCCTATTTAAATTGCTAATCACCAAAAATGCCATTTTGGTGGGGGTGGGGTAAGGATAGGGAAACAGGTCTCCTTGGTTTTCCTTTGGAGTACTGCCTCATTTCATTTATTGATTTCTGGATTATTGGAGGGCTTTTTTCTTTTCCCTTTCTCTCTCTTAAAGCTAATATCCTAGATATTGCAATAACAGTCATTGCTTCTCTCCTTTGAATACTGGATTGCTGCCTGGAACATCAGCAGAACATTTAAGTGCTTATGCCCTTAATTTTAGGGTCAAATCTTAGATCTCTTTCAGATGCTCAAAATGTATGAGTCTAAAACCTGTTTTCTATCAATAGATTTTAAACAGTTATTGTAAGTGAAAGACTGCTTTTTCAAATGGTGAAAGAGAAAACTTGGTCTGTCAGCCAAAGACACAACCCAGTGTGATGATTCACAATATGATGTGTCAGGTGGGAAATCTTGAAAAGGCAGCATTTCCTTATAAACGCAGCTGTAGAAATCCTGTGCAGCTGAGGGCTGAGATTGTTGGGGGTGGGGGATGGACAGTTAGGGAGACTGCAGGGCTTTCGTTATGGAAGAGATCTTGATGCATCTACAAGAGGGTAAAGAGCGTTGTGGATATAGTCAACTCTATCACTTAGAAGCTGACTACAAAGCATATGCCTTATCCATATCTTTCCTCTTCTTTTCACTGACTACATGGTCATCGAGTTCATTTTGAATTCTTCCCCAATAAGAGGTGTTCTTTCTACATATTACATCCAATTCCTGAAGAGTTTCAAATTAAGATTTAGACCATGGACTAAACTGAGGTTTGGGGATTATCTATTGGTTTTGACTACACACCAATTTCCAAGGATAAAATGAAGAAGTGTTCTGTAAGTGGAAAACTCGCTTAACTGGGAGTCAGGTAATCCCTGCCATCAGCAAACTGTGTGACTAGGGAACTGACTTCATCTTTGTGGGCCTTGATTTTCTTACTGGTTATAATGAGAGGGAGTAGGTTCAAGTGATGCCTTTGAAGGCTTTAATTCTAATTTGGAGTTAGTTAAAAATGAGAACTGGCAGCTATGTGGCACAATGGATAGATTGCTGGCCCTACAGTCAGGAGGACCAAAGTTCAAATCCAGCCTCAGACAGTAGCTGTGTGACTCTGGGCAAGTCACTATTTGCCTCAATTTCCTCATCTGTAAAATGAACTGGAGAAAGAAATGGCAAACCACTGCAGTATCTTTGCCAAGAAAACCTCAAAAGGGCTCATGAACAGTCAGACAACACTAAAAACAACTAAATAGGGGCGGCTAGGTGGCACAGTGAATAGAGCGTCGGCCTCGGAGTTGGGATGACCCGAGATCAGATCTCGAAAATGAGCACCCACGCATAAATAATGACTAGCCGTATAACCTTGAGCAAGTTACTTAACCCCAATTGCTTATTAAAAAAAAAAAAAAACAACTAAATAGCAATGAAACCATGGAGTCCAGTACTACCAAAAAAAAAAAAAAAAAACCCTTAATACTGCAGTTTTAAGGTTTTTCTTGGATACATAAATCCCAAAGGAATTGATGGGAATCGGGAGATTAATTCAAGCAGATGTTAAGCAAATGACTCTTGAGAAAAATTGTGCAGGGCTATTCCTCTTCTAGGGAGTCTTCTCTCAGTACCTACTTAAATCAGAAGATGGTTTGTGGGCAGGATCAGGGTGAGGCCTACATAACCCACTCACTGCCTATAATCCACAGTGTCCCTTCTGTTTGCCTCTTTGTATGTAGGCAGGCAGTTACAAAGCTTCTTGCTTAGGATAGGATCAAAGAGCATATTGTTGCCCTAGACACTAGTATTAGCCCCTAATCCTCCTGGCTTCACCAGTGCTCACCGGTATCCTTTCATTTTCAAGTCTTTGTGCCATGAAGAGAGCTGTACCCCAACCTTTCCCCATGCACCAAAAGTGTATAAGGGGGAAATGTCACAGCTACCACCCCCTTGTTTATATCTCTAAAGAAAACCATACTCCCCTCCCCAAAATCATCCCCATATTAAGAAAGCAAAATATCTTGAGCCAGTCTAAGAGTTTCTACACAAGTATCACATATTTATCATTTGTATATTTTAATTCAAGATTACAAAATTATACAGTCTGCATTTTCACTTCCTTTCTGAGACATTCACAATTTAGTCGGATGTCAAGCTCATTGACCCTAAGCAACTACACCCCATGTTTCCTCTCTTATGTTGGTGCTACAGATACAAACTGTCATCTCTTGATATCAGCCAGTACCTTACCCAAAAGATGCACCAAAGGAACCAACAAGTATTTGTTGCATCTCATGTAATTGTTGTTGAGTCTTATCAGTCATGTGCAACTCTACATGACCCCATTTGGGGTTTTCTTGGCAAAGTTACTGGAGTGGTTTGTCATTTCCTTTTCCAGCTCCTATTGTAGTTGAGAAAACTGTAATAGGAAATGCTTAATAAACATATAAATATGACTCTACTGGATTGAGTTGAAATGAATTTACTGAGCAGCACTAGGACTTCACTAGGTGCTATACTATATAACAAACAAAAAACAAACATATAGGAAGGTCCTCTAATTATTTCTAGTGAGGCATGATTAACATATATGAAGTAATAATTAAATGCTAAAAAGTCTGTGGTTGACTACTAGTTCAGTAAGAGTTCAGAGGAATAGAGAATAAGATGGTAAGACATTTCATGGAGAAGGCAGGACTTCATTGGGACTTGATAGGACTAGACTACATAGAGGGGAAACAATAGATTAGGTGAGCAGCATTAATGAAGATAGGAAAATAGCTGTATATGATAGGCCTTGAAGAGCTTAGCTTGAAAGGAGTAGAAGGTACTTGTTGAAGAGGAGGAAGTTAATTTGAATGTGTAAAATAGATCCAGACTGAGAAGAGCCTTATAAGCCAGACAGAAGAAAGCGAATTTAATGTTGTAAGCAATAGGGAACTTTGTAGGTGATGTGATGAAATCTGTGTTTTGTTGGGGTTTTTTGTCCATTATAAATGTCCTTTGTTTTCTGATGGTTTTTATTTTAATGCCTGCATTTTATGATTTCTTTTTTTAATTAAATTTTGTGTTTATGTTTAGTTTATATCATTCATTTCCACAAGATTTTGAGTTACAAATTTTCTCCCCATCTTTCCCCTACCCACCACCCCAAAACAGTGATCCCACAGTACACCCCCAACCCTAATCTGCTCTCTCCTATATCCTGCCCCATTCCCCATCCAACTTTCCAGTAGGGCAAGATGGATCTCTATACTCCAGTGCTTGTATATCTTTTTTTTTTCTTTTTGGAGGACAATTGGGTTTAAGTGACTTGCCCAAAGACACATGACTAGTAAGTGTGTCAAGTGTCTGAGGCTCAGATTTGAACTCAGGTACTCCTGACTCCAGGGCCAGTGCTCTATTCACAGAGCCACCTAGCCACCCCTATGCCTGTATATCTTATTTCCCAATTGCATGTAAAAAAAAAAATACTATTTTTTTAAACATTTGATTTTAAAACTTTGAATTCCAGATTCTTTCCCTTCCTATAGGTTGCACATGCGTAGCTACACAAAACATTTCCATAGTGGATATATTGTGAAAGACTAACTAAATTTCCCTCAATCCTATCCCAACCCCTATTTCATCTATTCTCTACTTTGATCCTGTCCCTTTTCAAAAGTGTGTGCTTTCAACTTCCCTCCCCCCTAATCTGTCCTCCCTTGCATCATACACTCTCTCATCCCCTTCAACCCTACTCTCCTGTGGGGTGAGATACCCTATTTAGTATGTATCTCATTGCCTCCCTAAGCAAATTCACTGGTAGTAAGGTTGACTCATTCCCTTTTGCCTTCCTGTACTTCCCCTCCATTGTAACAGTTGTCGAGATAACTTACCCCATTCTGTCTCTCCCCATCTCCTCTCATTATATTCCCCTCTCACCTCTCAATTTCACCTTTTAAGTATCATCCTTTCCTATTCAATTGGTCTTGTATTCTCTGTCTATGTATACCTGTACACATATATGTATTCACATGCCAACATACCTGCCTATATAGACATATGTATGTATGTATGTATGTATGTAAATATACATATAAATATACACATTTTTATTGCCTTCAACTATTCTCATACTGAGAAAAGTTTCATAAGTTACAATTATTGTTTTCCATGTACGAATGTAAATAGTTCAACTTTGATAAGTTCCTTATGATTTCTTTTCCCTGTTTACTTTTTCATGCTTCTCTTGCTTCCTGTATCTGAATGTCAAATTTTCTATTCAACACTGGTTTTTTCATCAAGAATACTTGGAAGTCCTCTATTCCACTGAATGACCATATTTTTCCCTGAAACATGATACTCAGTTTTTCTAGGTAGGTGATTCTGGGTTTTGATCCCAGCTCCTTTGATGTCCAGAAATTCCCAAGCCCTTTGATCCCTCAGTGTAGAAGCTGCCAAATCCTGTGTTATCCTGATTGTGTTTCCACAATTTTCAAATTTTTTCTTCTTAGCTGCTTGTAACATTTTCTCCTTGATCTGGGCACTCCAGAAACTGGCTATAATATTCCTAGGGGTTTTCTTTTGGGGATCTTTTTCAAGAGGTGATTGGTGGATTCTTTCAACCTCTATTTTGCCCGCTGGTTCTAAAACATCAGGACAATTTTCCTTGAGAATTTCTTTAAGGATGATTTCTAGGTTTTTTTTTTTTTTTCTACCATGGCTTTCAGGTAGTCCAGTAATATTTAAATGATCTCTCCTGGATCTATTTTCCAGGTCAATGGTTTTTCCCATGAAGTATTTCACATTGCCTTCTATTTTTTTCCCATTTGTTTGGATCTGTTTTAGAGTATCTTGATTTCTCATCAAGTCACTAGCTTCCATTTGATCCAATCTAATTTTGAAGAAATGTTTCTCTTCAGTGAGCTTTTGAGATTCTTTTTCCATCTGGCAAATTTGGCTTTTTAAGGCATTTTTCTCTTCATTGGTTTTTTGAGCCTCTTTTTCCATTTGAGTTAGTGTGTTTTTTAAAGTGTTATTTCCTTCAGTCAGGTTGTTGACTCTCTTTTTCTTGGTTTTCTTGCATTATTCTCATTTCTCTTCCAAATTTTTCCTCCACTCCTCTTATTTGGTTTTCAAAATCCTTCTTAAGCTCCTCTATGGCCTGTAAACAGTTCATATTTTTCTTGGAAGCTTTTGGTGCGGGAGTTCTGACTTCATTGTCTTCCTCCTGTTCCATGCTTTGATCCTTTTTGTCCCCAAAATAGGAGTGTAAAGTGAAATCGCTGTGCTTGCTTTGCTTCCTTTGCTTGCTCATGTTTCCACTAAATTACTTGACTTTTGAGTTTTTGCCACGGTAGAGTTCTGCTACCAGAGAGGAGAGCTTTGTCCCAAATTCTGGGGTTTCCACAGCTGCTGGAGCTATTAGTTGGCTGCCCTCTCAGAAGCCTCCACTGGCTCTGGCACACTGGTCACACACCCCAGGACCTCCACCCTAGACAGTGATCCAGATCCAAGCAGGTTAAAGGAAGAGTGATTACCCCTCAGGATGGTTGCTTGGTCCTCCTACAATCTGCAGGCCAGGAGCTCTGAAGCAGCCATGATACCATGGCTGCTGGGCCTCAGCAGCTTCTCCCTCCTGGAGCAGAGGCCAGACCACACTCTTAGATCACTGTTCCCACAAAGTCCACACTGATCTTTCACTTTGTCTTTGGTATTTATGGGTTGATAATTCTGGAAACCACCACAGCTACTGGGGATCCACTCTCCCAAAAGTCCCTCCAGCTGGGGCTGGTAGTGGCCGTCCTGAGGCTAAAACCACAGGCTCATGCAGCGCTAGCCTTGCCTCCCAGCACACTATGATGATCACTTCATGTTCACCTGCTGGGCTGTCTTCAGTGGGAGGTTTGTTTCTCTCTGTCACTTTGTGGGTTCTGTAGCCCTAAATTTTGTTTAGTTATTTTTATTGGTCTTTGAGGTGGTTATGGAGGGGGCATACAGTTTTCCTGCTTCTCCACCTCCATCTTAGCCCCACCAATTTGTGTTTTTTGTTTTTTTAATTAGCCTACACTGGTACACAAGATAGACTTGAGGAGGGGAAGACTGAAGACAAGGAGACTAACTAGGACTTTGCTGTAATAATTCAGTCATGATGCAAAACTACGGTATAAATGGTAGGAATTAAGAGGGCACAGAAATAGTGGGGGGCATTTCAATGACAGACTTGACAGGGCTTGGTGACACACTGGACATCAGGAATGAAATCTTAAAGATCTAGTTGGGAAACCAGTGCTACTGATGAAAGTGACATAATTGTAAAAGGTAACTGGTTTGGAGGAATGATGATGAGTTCAGTTTGGATCATATTAAGTTTTATGTAACAATGAAATACTCAGCTGAAGATATCCTGGAGGTATTTGGCGATGAAAGAGTATAGTTAATATGGGATATCAATATCAGAAATGCAAATTTGGGAATCATCTATTTGGAAGTAATGGCACATACTGCTTCTATTATACTAACAGTTGGCTTACCTTTGCATTGCCTATTTTAATATGCATTTAAACTTGTATTTAATGCTGATTCAAGTTTAATGAAGTAATACATCATTTTCTTTTTTTTCAGATTTTTTTTTTATTAATTTATTAGTTTAGTTTCAGTTAACAAGATTCAGTTCCATAGTTCCTCGATTTTCAAATTTCCTTTACTTCCCTCCCCCCTCCCCTCATGACAGCATATAGTACAGTATAGGGTCTGCAAATGCATTCATATTAGACATTATTCCAATTACAAAGGCATATTGTACTAGGTGGGATGAAAGATGGTAAGGAAGAAATAAAACCAAACAATGAGAAGAACAAGATCATTTAGTTTGTTTCCATCAGGATTCAGGCTCAGTTCTTTCTAGTTATATCTCTGGATGGTGCATTTCTCACTTTCTTGAGTTATTTGGGATTAACTTATATCACTGCATTGCTGAAAAGAGTCCAGTCTGTCATAGTTGGTGGTCACAGATATGGTATGTCTGTGATTGTATACAAATTTCTTCTGATTCTACTCTTCTCGCTCAGCATCAGTTTGTATAAGTCTCTCCAGGTAATTATGAAATCCGTCACCTCCTCGTTTCTTATAGCACAATAAAATTCCATTACATTCATATACCACAACCTGTTTAGCCATTCCCCAACTGATGGGCACCCCTTTAGTTTCCAATTATTTGCAATCGGAAAAAGGGCTGCTAAAAATATTTTTGTACATATGGGTCTTCCTCCCACTTCCATGATCTCTTTGGGATATAACCCTAGAAGTGGTATGGCTGGGTCAAAGGGTATGAAATTATTTATAATCCTTTGGGCATAATTCCAGATTGCTCTCTAGAATGGTTGGATAAGTTCACAACTCCACCAGCAATGTATTAGTGTTCCAATTTGTCCACATCCTCTCCAGCATTAGTCACTTTCTTGTTTTGTCATCTTAGCCAATCTGACAGAAGAGATGTGGTATCTCAGAGTTGTTTTGATTTGCATTTCTCTAATTAATAGTGATTTAGAGCATTTCTTCATATGCTTATAGATATCTTTAATTTCTTTCTCTGAAAACTTCCTATTCATATCCTTTGACCATTTCTCAATTGGGGAATGACTTGTATTCATATAGATTTGGCTCAATTCTCTATAAATTTTAGAAATGAGTCCTTTATCAGAGACACAAGTTGTAAAAATTCTTTCCCAATTTCCCACCTCCCTCTTGATCTTGGTTACATTGGCTTTGTTTGTGCAGAAGCTTTTCAATTTAATGTAATCAAAATTATCCATTTTGCATTTTATAATGCTCTCTAATTCTTGTTTGGTCCTAAAATCTTCCCCTCTCCACAGATCTGTCAGGTAAACTATTCCTTGCTTTCCCAAATTGCTTACAGTATCATCCTTTACACCTAGATCATGCACCCATTTAGACTTGATTTTGGTATATGGTGTTAGATAGTGATCTATGCCCAGTTTCTGCCATACTGTATTCCAGTTTTCCCAGCAGTTTTTGTCAAATAGTGCATTCTTATCCCCAAAACTGGGGTCTTTGGGTTTATCGAACAATATATTGCTATATCCATTAACTGCTGGGTCTCCTGCACCTAATCTATTCCATTGATCCACTACTCTACACCTCTGCCAGTACCAAGCAGTTTTGATGACTGCTGCTGTATAATACAGATTAAGATCTGGCATAGCTAGTCCACCTTCCCTAGCATTTCTTTTCATTAATTCCCTTGATATTCTAGACCGTTTGTTTATCCAAATAAATTTTGTTATTATTTTGTCTAACTCTAGAAAGTAGTTTTTTGGTAAATTGATTGGAATGGCACTAAATATATAGTTTAGTTTGGGTAAAATTGTCATTTTTATTATATTAGCTCGACCCAGCCATGAGCAACTGATATTTTTCCAACTATTTAGATCTGTTTTTATTTGTGTGAGAAGTGTTTTGTAGTTGTGATCATATAGATTTTGGGTTTGTTTTGGCAAGTAGATTCCCAAATATTTTATAATGTCTACAGTGACTTTAAATGGGATTTCTCTTTCTATCTCTTGCTGTTGAGTTTTATTAGAGATGTACAGAAATGCTGAGGATTTATGTGGGTTTATTTTATATCCTGCAACTTT